>PVKZ01003326.1:0-141109 GCA_004027375.1 Macroglossus sobrinus | reverse complement strand
TATGACCCAAAAATGCAGAAGGGTCCCGGGAGAGGAGGGGGCTGCAAGGTCAGATTAGTTTAAGCAAATGGCTCAAGGGGCCCAGGGCATGTCAGGGCATGTCAGGGCAACTGACTTTATGCTGTCTATCCTATCAAATAGCACAGGGCGAGGCAGACCCTGTCCCAAGGCGAAGTTGCCTAGATCTCAGGTATGAGAGCCTTGATAAGAATGGCTCCCGACAACCTCCCACCTCAATTGTCAGTAGCCCCTTACTCTACCTTATTTTCTTCATAATAATAACAGTAGGTTTTATTATTATTGTTTACTTATTTATGGTTTATTTCTGCCATGAGATTTAAGCTACACTTTGTCTTGTTCAAACACTCTTTCCTTAGGACATAGAATCCTGTCTGCCACCCCGCAGCACTCAGTACATGCTCAGAAATACTGTGACTATCATAGCATCTTCCCTCTAGAATAAGTATTTCAACAAAAAAAGAACTATTCAGGTTCACAACACAATCACTTTTCAAGAGTTTTACTCTAAATTACCAAGAGTTGACCTAAGAAACATTTAAACCTGTGGAGAATTTTTGTAAGAGCTTATTTGAGCCAAACTGACAATATATGCTGGGGAGGAAGATCTCAAATGCTTTGGAGAATAACACCTTTTCAGCTTCTTTTACGCGTTTGAAACTAAGAAGGATTATGTGGAGGTAGAGAAAAGCAAAACTTGGATTACAAGGCAATTAAGAAAATTATGTGCTTTCTTGTGGGTGGTCACTCTTATTTCAAAGGTGTGTTAACTGAGATGCACAGAAACGATGTGCAAGGCTTGCTTAGGGCAAAGATAAACCTTTTACTAACAATGTATATATAGGCCTGGGGAGGGACTACCCACCATGGCCTGCCTGGTTGAGCATTTATGATTAGAATGTCCTGTGAAGTTACTTTTCATAGAACCACCCCATCCTTTTTTTTTTATCCACACAAGTGAAATACCCTTGAGTGTGTTCTTCTCCCCCAAGAAGCCATCTTCATTATCATATGTGCTATATGTAGAAAATTTTCTTACAATAGAAATATTGTACAGTTTCTAACTCAATTCTTAAAAAAACTATGTGAGCACTTTCTACATACCAGGCACTATATTTGCAACTCAGTTAGCCAAGATTATAAAACACCATCCTATGTATAAAATAAGTAACCAAACAAATTCCATGATAGATAAGTCAAGATTTAAGCCATCTTGAGGTTAAAAAATATTGTGCTAAAATATCAATAGCAATGACAGCACATATGTCAGGGTTCTCTAGAGGCACAGAACCAATAAGATGTATGTGTGTCTGTGAATATGACAGAGAGAGAGAGAGAGAGAAAGAGAGAGAGAGAGAGAGAGAGGTTTAGTGAATTGAGAATTGGCTCACGAAGTTGTAGGGGATGACTAGACTAATGTCTGCAGGGTGGACAGGCAGGCTAGAGACTCAAGGAAGTTAATGTTGCATTTTGGGTCCAAATGCCATCAGTTGGCAAAATTTCTTCCTTTGGTGAGGTCAGTCTTTTCTGTTTCTATTAAGGCCCTCTACCGATTGGATGTGGTCTACCAACATTATGGAGGGGAATCTGCTTTACTCAAAGTTTATAGAGTTACATGTTAATCTCATCTGAAAAATAACTTTCATAGAAACATCAAGAGTAGTGTTTGATCAACTGTCTTGGAACTGTGGTCAGCCTAGTTGGTACATAGTATCACAGATAGGAAAGGGGAAAAAGGTATGTTTTGAATAATTTTATCCTGATATTATTGCTAGTTGCGTTTTTGATACAGGGTAAGAGTGATTTTCTTTGACTTTCATTTATGCTGTGAAATTATTCTTTATATTTAAATCAA
This sequence comes from Macroglossus sobrinus, assembly GCA_004027375.1. Classification (NCBI taxonomy): domain Eukaryota; kingdom Metazoa; phylum Chordata; class Mammalia; order Chiroptera; family Pteropodidae; genus Macroglossus; species Macroglossus sobrinus. Next base: position 139,236 of record PVKZ01003326.1, on the reverse strand, counting down.
ATAATTAGAAGTTAAAAATAACTTATTATACATTTAAGAATTTTGTCCACTTTTCTAGTTTTTACATAATCCAAAGTAAACAATGAAAAGGCTATGCCATTAAAATATAAAGCAGAAAACTCCTTACAGGAAGAAAAATTTCTTTTTGCTAGATAAAAAATTTTATTTATTAAATCTAGACAATTATGAGCTAATTATTATCACCACTTGGGAAGAAACAATAAGAAAAATTCTTTCAAAACTGGATAGACCTATATTTTCCCCAGCCTACACTCTTTATTTTTGTCTCATGGGAGCTGTTAACAATCTCTTTGCATTTATAAAATCACGGAATTTTATCTCTATCAAATTTTATCACCTTCTGTTGAAGTGATAGGTAAGAACACAGCCAGTGACAGAAAGGAACTGTGCAAAACTGAGGTAAATTACACATTGCCATGCCCACACTCCAGTGAAGAGGGTGAATCATAATCCTGCTGCAAAAGAGACTTAGTTGTTTTAGAAATAGAGCATCATAGTTGTGCATTCCATTTACATCCCAGAACTCAAGAAGTGACTTTCACTACTGAAAGGAGCCTATGATAACTTACCCTAACTCAGCAAAGAGAATGCTATCCAGAGAGGGGAGCAAAGGTGTAGGAGAGACAATACAGTACTCAGAAAAGAGAGCCTCAGGACTGAGCTGAGAGAAATACTAGACATGTTGAGCATTGCTATCTAGCTGTGTGAATTCGGGCAAGATACTAATCTCCTTGACCCTCAATTTCTTCTTAGTGAAATGGGGACAATACTACCTACCACACAGTGTTGTCAGGATTAAATGAGAATATATTAGGCGGAACTTTGTTTTGGTCATGCGCCTCTCATTTTTTTAGGCCCTAATTCTGCATTTCTCCATGTAATTCTAGAGGAATGTTAGGCATAGAACCCCACCCTGTGATGTCAATATGAGTACATGATCTAGGATAATCAGAGGATAATGTGAGGATAATCAGAATTTCTTTCCAGAAATTTAAATCTTGAATGGAGAAACATAGAGATGCGTGCATTCTATAAGCGTGATTGCTACTGAGGTCTTAGAAGCCATTTTGGTTCCTGTGCTTTCTAAGATTGATTGTTCAATTTTCCCTTCGATTCTGTTAGAAGCACAGCATTCTTCCTTCAGTTGGCCATGCCATTGTTTATTGTTTGTAACCAAAGAACACATAATAATACAGAGTATAAACTGCTTAGCACATTTGATTAGTAAATGCTTAAAGGTCATTTTTATTATTACAACAAAAATGTTGGTGCTTAGTTCTAATCACAGAATGCTATCAACCAGGTTTTGTTTCTTCTATTGTGGGGTGCCACAGTCTTCTCTTTTAGAAAAGTAGCATGGTATAGCAGAAAGAATGTTGGATTGGGGATTAGGTGATAGTGTTCTGGTCTTGGGTCTTCTCCTAGCTCGTTTCATGCCTTTGGAAAGCCTCTCTAGGTCTCTCTTCGTGTATAGAGTAAGAGTGCTGAGCTGGATGATCTCTAAGGTACATTCTAATTACAAATTGGGTTGTTTGCATATTTAACTTTAATATTAAGCACAATCTTTTGTAGAAATTGACAAACCTATCTAAAAATTCATATGGAATAGCAAGGAACTCCAAAGAGCCAAAAGAATCTTGAAAAAGAACAAAGCTAAAAGACTCATATTTTCTGATTTCAACATTTATTACAAAGCTGCAGTAATCAAATGGATTTCCATCTAAAATCAAGATAATGAGCAAAGTATAAACCTTTGAGAAAAAAACAACATTCAATTGTTAGGAAGACCAAGAACTAACTTCTAGTTCAAAAGGTAAAGGCAGAATTGAAATCATCACTCCTGAGCCAAGAGCTGAACAGAGCCTGGACCAGAGATAGAGAGCAATTCAGGAAAAGAAGTGAGGAGGGTTCACAGAGGCAGGGTCTTGGTGAAACTTCAGCTCATTTTTGTTAATTCACAGTGTAGATATGTGGTCTAATTTTAAGAACTAACAATGAGAGAGGTTAGAATTTACTCTAGGGGCTTCATCTCACAAGTAGTGATTGATGTCTAGGTCTCTTGTTCCAAATATCAGGTCTAGATAAAGTTCTAAACTGAAGGGAAGTTTATCCACAATAAAAATAGTTTTACAATTTATTCATTTATTTATTTCTAAATTCTTTTGCCTTTCTGGGTCACCCTTCTCTTTAATTAAGTAATTGGTTTTGTTAATGAGCACCTTGGGGGGTTCATTGTTTTGCCATACTCATCAATAGCCAACAGAGACAAGAACAGGAGTTTGTAGCAGTGTAGAGGTTTATTTAAGGAAATGGTGCCAAGCCCAGAGTCACAGGTGAACTAGTGCCCAATGACTTAGTTCCCGGATGGCCTCTAGGGGATAGGTTATATACGAGAATACTCATTAGTAGCTATGGGAGTTGGGATCGTGGGCTCCACTGATTGGTTGGGGCTAGGGTAAAAAGCAGTTGATCTTTGCATCAGGTCCTGATGTGTGTCTTGGTGACATTCTGTCTGGTTTCAAGGTGATGCCTGTAGGGTCTTTCTGCCTTCATAGAGTTGAAAGATGTTATCTTTAATTTGACCTTGAAACTGTTTCTGTTGTTAATAGACCTGAGGCTTTGTTCCTAAAACTGTTTGATGTTGACCTAAGGACTTAATGATTAAGGAAGTGGTTCTACTGTGTATGCAGAAGGATAAGTGGGGGCGGGGGGGGGGGGGAAGTAAGTAAGCCTGAGGCCAGTTTGAATTAAGGAGAAAGAAGAGAAAACATCATTTTAAAGATGTGAAGATTTATAGGGTTACAGTTTGAGCCACTATCTTATGTGTCTTGCAAAAGAAAACACCCTCTCCTTATCTCCACTTCTTCCTGATAGCCTATTACTCATAATTTCTCTCCCTTTTCATTTTTAATCTCTGCTTATGCCCTTGACTTCTGCAGCTACCATCTTCCTTCTTTGCCCTGCCACATGTGTCCACTGCTCCTCCCTCTGCATTCACCAAGCACCACCAACACTGGGCTGTTTTACTTAATGGATATCTACACAGGGTTTGAGGATAATAGGGCCATCATTACATTTAGTGAACAGATTTTAGACATGTTTCTAAGTGCTGGGCATAAAATATTGAACAATAAATTCCTGTCTTCCTGTTGCTTACATTTTATTTGTAACACAGACAATAAGTAATTAAAAAACCATATTAAGTAGCTCTATTACTATTTAACAATTTAGAAAAAAATGGGCTTGGCTTTCTTAGAGATTGCTTATTCTTTCCCCATACACCTGTGTTTCTCTGAAGAGCAAAAAGAAAAAAAAAAAGAAAAGAAAAAAGGAAAAAGAGAGAAAGGTCTCATGAAGGAGATTTCTAAACCTAACAAGACAGTGCCTATACTGCTACGTGATGCCTAAGAAGAAAGACACCCTCAGAATTCTGAAGAGGAAATTGTGGAATTAGTCTTATCTTGGGTCAGTTTGTTCCAGGATTTTATCTCCATGGATGGGTGTGGTCTGATAACTATTAGTACCAGTTGGAAGCTTCCTCCAGGCTGGAGATCCTTTTCACCTAATCTGAACTAAGAGCCTCCCCAGCTGTTTGCACTGATAGGTGGCTTTTACTTAGTATGAGGATACCTCTTTTCTCTGGAACTCTCTCAGTTCCCAACTCATGACTTTAATTTTAGTTAATGTATCTCCCTTTAATGGTAGTAATTTACAGAAGTGAGGTTTCTCTGTTGCAACGAACATAGATAGCTTTGGATATTATATATTTCATTATATAACAATACAGAAAAGAGGGTGTTCTGACCAGGTAAAGATAGTTCTCCATGTTACTGTTTGGGGGAGATTTGAATTCTATTGTCACCCCAGTGACATGGCGGGTAGGGTAACTGCGGAAGTGCAATTCTCATTTTTCCTCGGTTCTTCCCCACTGATGCAGGAAAAATCACATTTCAGCGAGATTTAGAAAAAGATTTATTAGAGGTATGTTTTAGAAAGAGACAGTCTACTCTAAGGAAGGCTGCAGCCCTGCAGAATTTGGGAGGTGAAAAGAAAAAAGAAATAAAATACAGAGTAGAGTACGTACCAAGGTAGGGGCGGGTTCTCAGTGAAGAGAGCTGTAACAACTCAGAATTGGAAATGTCTGTATTATATCTGGGCCATGGTGGGTGGTTACAAAGGCATTCCTCGGTGACTGGCTCATGAAGTCATTTTGACTGACACTTGGCTGCTATACAATTCTTTGCCTAGTACACATGTGCATACCCAGAATTCAGTCTGTTATAATTAGATTCATTAACTTCCCGGTATAAACATGGTAGTATAATGATGGTATAATGAGGTTGAGGTTGTGGGCAGGTTAGGGGAGTACCTCCTGCTCAAGCGTCTGTGGCCGGACTAAGCCAGCTATACGGTTATGGCCCTCTTGTTCTTTGTTTCCCAGATGCAGGATGTTCCTTTAACTATAAATGGGGTGTTCCTTGGGCGTCTCTGGGCTGGGCCTCTGTTCCTTTGTTCCCCTGTTGGCTCCCTCTGACTAGCTACCTAACACCCACTACCCTCTCAATTACTGATGCCACTTTTCTTAAAGGTCCAAAGATATCCTCATTATTTTCAGTTGCTCTTTTTTTTTCCTAAGCTTTTCTCACCTTCTATTTAAATCTTTCTTATAAAGCTGCTCTTGCAATTCCATGACTCCTAATCTTTTTTCTCCCCTGACTTCCAAGGGAAGAAAATTTTAAAATTCTTTAATTATAAAGAGAATTTTATGTCTTCATCATCCCAATTATTCCAATTCCTACTGAACTTTAGGGTCTACCTTCATATTAATAAAGGAGCCTGAACAAAAAAGCGATGATTTATGCAGCTGCCCTAAGTTATGAAAGCAAGTTTGAGTCCTCTTTTTTAATAGAAATTTCTTCTGTCCTAGTATGAGTGTTTTGGTATGGGGAGAGATGGGTTTGGAATGAATGGATATAAAATTTCAGAAGATTTTGGGGATGATAGGCTTTTTCCTAGAGCAATAAGAATGGAAAATAAGAAATTAAGAGAATTTTTCAGCGGCAGGGTGGATAAGATTTCTATTTGTGGTTTGGGCAAAGGCAGGTATAGGAATTAAGAGGAAAGGGCAGTTTACATATATAGAGCTTTACATATACTTAAATCAGACACAAGAAAAGAGAACTTACCTGATTTCAACATCCTAACAAGCACAATGGGGAGGAACCAATACAAAATATACACAGACAAACCAGTTATACCCAGATATATTTTGGAAGAGCCATGTTGATTAATATTACATGTAGAAATGAGGCCTGAAAATTTGTTCATAATACAAAAAAATCCTGTAATTTGACTTCCAAAATTGCCAATTAGTATTTTAGGCCACATTAATGCAATTGGAGTCTCTTTAATAGTGTAGTCTTATTTTACAATATTTACTATGGGGAGTAAATGGAATATTTCTAGCCTGTAATGAAATGAATCTATTGGTAAGACAGTCATTAAGGAACTGGTTTTCTAGGATAAATTTTATTTGGTCATATTGTCATCATTGGGGGCAATCTAAGTCTGTCATTGTCCTGATGGTACTGGGGGACTTTGGTCCTTTCTGCCTAAGCATTAAAGAATTACAGATCAGCGAAGATTAGGAAAAGTAAAATTTATTAAAGTATATTTCAAGAGAGAAACGGGCTACACTAGAGAGGGCTGTAGTCTCGTGGAGGTGGGGAGGTCTGTCTTACACCTAGGCCATGATGGGTGGTTATAAGGGTGATGCTAGCCGATTGATGTGGGAGGTCGTTTTGATTGACAGTTGGCTATTATATAACCTATTGTCAACTGTGCATGTTCCTTCCCAGAATTCAATTTGTTATAATTAGATTCATGAACTTCCAGTCATATGCATGACATTATAATGATGGCATAATGAGGCTGGGGTGAAAGATCAGAGTACTCCCAGCATTTGTAGCCGACCTAACCTGGTTGCTATGCTGTGGTCATTTATTTCCTTGTACTAGAATGTAGGGGTATTGTTATTTAAAAAATAAATTTTTTTCTGGGAGGTTGTCTTTTGGGTTGGGTTGTCAGTGCAGTGTTGTCATTTCTATGGTTACAGAGCTGGGCCTTTGCTCCCTGCCACTCATAGCTTCCTAACTATCTAACAATATTAAGACATAGTCAAGTTTTACTTCTATAAAATAAAATAATCTTTCCATTTATTCTGGTAATTCAAGAGAAAACCTTAACTTTGATTGATTAATGTTCCTTCCTCTCTCCTCTATGTAGATGCTCGTAAGAGAACTGTTAAACTTAAAACTTAAAAAGCCAAAGTGAGAGGCAATGAGCATTTATTTGAGATCATAGAATTCAAGAATCAAAGAATTATGGTTATAAGGTGAAGGCAAGGAATTTTATAAGAAAGAGGAAGGGAAATATAGTCACATGAATAGAAAGAAGGAATTTCTATAGGTGCAAATAAGCTAAGTTATTCTTGAACTATACATCGTGGTGCTAATTCTAAGAATGTCTTTAATTTTCAGTCAGAATGTCTGCTTTCCTGTTAGTTTTACAAACAGTTGTTTGGAATATAATGTTGGCTTGGCCCAGTTCTAAGATTATTTTGCCCAGTTCAAAAATTCCGAAGGTTTGAGAAGTAGACATATAAGGCAATTCATCTGGGATTGTGGCTCCAGCTCCATTTTGAAATGGCTTTGTTTATATCATTTTTCACAGAACAAATGTAGTTTAAAAAAAGTTATTAAAGTTAGGAGGCCAGTCTGAATATAGGTAATGATATGCTACAATATAATTGTGTAGGAGGATCAAAGGCAAAAACCCCGAGAAATGATCTCAGGCCTGACTTCCTCTTCCTGTCCTTGCTCAGACCTCTTATTTTCCCTGAAGGACATAGAGCAAACAAAGGTCCAGGGACCACAACAATTCTGAGGTCACAAATCATCCAGGTCTTTGGTAGATGCCCCGTATCTATAGAAATTGAGACCAAGGAAGACTCTACCCTCATAACACCTTGGCAAGGGGGTTCACAAAGCAAGGGCTGCAGACTCCTCATTATCTCCCCTTAAAGCCCTAAGCTGGGAAGGTCGCTGTGTTACCACAGAAAGAATAAATATCTGTTGCACAGCCAGTTAGGGGAAAGAGTTCTGAGAAACAACCTTTTTAACATTTAAAAGTATTTTTCTACATTTTGGTCATGCCAGGCAGAGTGCTTCAGCTGCCTAGGAAAGTGAAACACGGTAGGTGTCAGAATTGCTTTCTCCTCCCCAGACAGACTGCCACTGCCAACTCTCCTGACCCTTCCCTCCTGGCCCTGCGCTAACCCCAGGTTATTTCCCTGAGAAAATAGGCTGTAGCTGCTGCCTCATTCCCCTTAGTTGTAAATTAATGGCTCTGGCCTAGATTATATGTAGGATCCTCTTTATTTCTTACCTTTTACAAAGCAAAAAGGAAAGTTTTTAAAATGAGTGTTTTCATGTATAATATGCTGCAGTACATGAAACAAGTGAAGAAGCAATTTGGTGACTAATTTGTTCATGGTAGACAGCCAAATGGGGTAATTAGGTCCCAAAGTGGATTTTTTGGCTTAATTGTCCTCTTTGGCTGTCTAGCACTATCAAAATAACTGCTAATTGCCAATTTTTCTCTTGCATTTCTGTACACTAAGCCAAGATTGCTCTGGTGCATAAAAAGTTTGCTACCATTGCTCAGTTTACTTGTGCCTATTCTATTGTTTAAATAATGTATATGCAAGTAGTTTTTTTTTTTGTTTGTTTTGGCGGGGGCAGGGGGTCACTGTGGAAGCAAAGAAGAATTCCACAAATAAGAAGTTAATCTTGGTCTGTAGCTAAATGTCTAGATCTGGAATCTTCTGCACAATGGTTTCTTGTTAGTGAAATTTAGGACTATAGGACCAGCGTTAGGCCTAAGCCTCCAAAATGAGCCTTGGTCAGTAGTTCCTAAATTTTATTGCATTTAGAATCACTTGAAGAGCTTTAAAAATAGTAATACTTGGTTCTTCCCACCTCCACCCAACATTGTGATTTAATTAGTATGAGATGATTCCTGGGCATTAGGAATCTTAAAAGCTCTCCAGGTGATTTCAACATGGAACAAAGTGGGGAACCATGGGCATTTCATCAATATCATGTGACGTTAGTAAAATGAGATGGTTTAGTTTCTCTGTTTCTTGCGATGGGTTGGGCCAAGATTGGAGGCACTTGCATCACACAGTCCAGCTTCTTAAATCTTGCTCTGTCTTTTCTGGCTCTATGTGTAGCCTCAGACTGGCGTTTATTTTGTTTAGTTTCCGTCTTCTCATTTATATAATGAAGATCACATAGGGTTGTTCTGTGGATTAGATGAGCCTGGAAAGTTTGTGAAAGTGCTTGGCACAGAGCCTGGTACCCAGAACTTCATAAAGTCTAGTCATTGATATATTTTGATAAAATTTTGAACCTATGTTACTAGTTTATAAGAAAAAATTCTTTGAGTAGTTACCTGAGAAAGTTATTATAGGCCTTCCTTTACTTATAATCTAAAGATTTCATAATGAATATATATTTTTTATTATTACAAAATTAGTTTCTGAAAAAGAAAAAAGATGTCTTTTTTTTTTTTACCGCTGAAACTCTCTCTTCTTCATCACTCTACCTTTATTTCTCCTCTCATATTGTAAAATGGGAGTGATTTTGTGATAGTACTGTACAACAGCAATTACAAACTAGCATCTAATTTGTCATAATAGAATCTTTTACAAACCTGTCAGTAGGAGGTAAAGAACAGAAAACTTAAGGAACTTTATCAATATCAGTCTCTAGGTAATAACAGATACTTCCTTGATTTTGTAATGCTTGACTCGGCTTTTCATTAGACATGCAACTCTAGCCACTATGAAGGTCAACAATTTTATAGCCAATCTCTCATAACAGGTCTGCATCTAAAATCACTATGCATAATGTAATAATTTTACTTTGATGTAAAATAGTAAAATCCTATTTTCATCTGTTATCTCCTTTTGATTTTTAAAAATTATTAAACCAGTGCAAAAAATGAAATCATATATGCTTAGCCCTCCTTGAGCAAAATGCAGGCTTTTGTAATCTAAGGTGGGGGTTGAGGGACAGGTATGCTGATTTGGAAAAAGATTGGAAGGTATTCAGGCAACTCTTGTACCAAACTCTATGATGCACCCCGAAGCTTCCCTACTGGGGTTCCTTAGTGTTGAACCAAGTGCTGAAATACTGGTCCCATCAGCCTGCAGGGCTCCTGCCACCACTGGTTTTGTTGCCTCTGGCTGACAGTGACCTCAGCAGCTTGCACCTGTGTGTCATGAAGATATTATTATTTTTCACGTATGTCATAATGTGAAAAAGGTGGAAGCATTGCCTACATGACTTGATTTTTTCAGTGAACTTTATATTTTATAGCTAAAGTTTCTTTGGGTATGAACTTGAATAATTCTAATATTCAAAGAAGAGAATTAAGGAATTCTGGACTATTTCAAAAACTTATCCAATTTTAAGACTTTTTTTTTAATTATTAAGGAAAACAAAATTAGAGTTTGTTGTCCAAATTACATGATAGGCCAATAAGTATGCAGTACTTTATAGTATCAAAAAACTTGGGTTTTCTCAGCTTGGGAGGGCTATTATTACCATAACAGTTAGATGATTCATTTAGGTCAGAAAAATTCCATTTCAGGATGTCTTTGAAAAAACATAATTAATATAACTTCGCTCATGGATTTGGGAACATTTGGTGTGCTTCTAGCTACCAATAATGTCTTCTACACCCAAAACCAAATTTCATCTCCTTTCTCTTTTCTAGGTTTATGTGTTGCTAGGTTTTACTTGAACTTTACTTCAACCTTGAAAATAAATTGGGAGGAAAAAAGATGTTTACGGTGGGGACTGAAATTAGTAATGTCGAATTCTAAATCAAGGTTAAAGTAAAATAATTCAATGGTTTGGGAACAGGATGTGGTATAAATAGGAGGACTATGGGAAGATTGTCAAGAAGCCAAAATATGGGTTCAAATACTAAAAAAACTTAAAACAACCTTAAAATTTTTAAATGAGAAAATTAAGGGCTATAAAAGATTGTAGATTATCATTCAAGAATAGAGTGAAGCTGTGTGCTTTATCAATAGTTCTTTCACCAGACAAATCCTCCCACCCTCAAATCCAGATAGGTCTCTTCATTATCAATCCTATTACTGAGATGGGGTTTTAAAGGGACATCTGGAAACACCAGAGTTCCAATTTGGCACCAAAAGTTTGACTATTTTCAAACATTTCCTCTTGTTGTCTATAACCGCTGCCCCACCCACCTCATCTCCATCTCCTTCTCTGCCCTGCCCTCCTCTTTCAAAAATACTTCTCTTTTTGTATTTTCCAATCTACAATTGCTTTTCTTTAAAGATTAAAAATTTTTTTGAAGCAAGACTGGGGTCTTCATCATTGTATTTTAGAATATAACATAATACTTTGAGCCTATTAGTTGGTTCTTAAATATTTGTTAAATAAACAAAACAAAATTGCCTAAAAGATCTGAAATCAATTCTAAAGTAGAAAAAATAAATAAATAACAACCAAAACAACTGAATTAACTTATACATCACTCTCACTGGGCCAGAGGAAAATCTCATTTGCAAACATCTACAGACTGGGTCTCTGCCAGGACCAGGCAGGATTTGAACTCCAGCCTCTGAAGCATTAGTTGTTACTCTGAGGATATGCAAGTACACGTGCGTTTCCAGGGCCACTTGGGTAAGAGCATTCTGGCTCCTGCCATCTTGCTCATTATTTTTCCCTCTTCTTAGGTATTCTGGTCTGTTCTCACTATAAAAGTAGTTTAAAAATGATGGATTGACCAAGCACATATGTCTCTTTCTGAAAACCACACTAAAATAATAGTCAAGGGAAAAAAAATGCTTAAAAGACAAAAAAAAAAAAAATACAAGACAGAGAACATTAGTGGCTGGGAAATTTTGGTAAATGTTTAGCAGAGGGAGAGCATAGTGCATTTGTCCCAAAGAACTGCCACAAGGACAAGGACTATTGAAGGTGGGAGAATGTATTGCTGTGAAGAGGGGGATGGATTAGAAACCTCTGTACTAAGGTATGGCCCACCTCTTCCTTCTGTCGCCTTCCCTCACTCTGAAGCTAGTGGGCTGCTCAGCATTTCTAACCTTTTATTCCCTGGCAGGAGCTCAAATGCTTCTGCTCTGGAGAAGAGGAGTGGAAGTGTGTATAAGGAACACTGCTGCTCCATGCCCCAAGCAGTGGCAACCCATTTCAGATCACCGTAATTTATAATCTCACACCTACAAATAGGTCACCAGAGATACTCTCTGCACCCAACAGTTTGAGGAAAGAAATCTGACATTGAGCCCTATTAGATGCACTTGAATTACTTGTCATTTCTGAACCAATCACTGTGACTAGAAGGATTTAATGTTCTGGTAACCAGACCTGGGTTATGTGGGGCATGTCAGGGATGATTTCACAAGAAAAATAATGGGTTGTGTTATAAGAAAAAGAACAGTGGGTTCTGGGAAGGTGACAACCTTATCATTTATATCACTCCTAGTAAAAATTGCCATGGTTGGATGGAGTTAACGTAGTAGGCACTGGCCAGAACCAGTACCAGGAGCAACCAACTGGGACCAGGTCTGCACATGGTTCAAAACATGGAAATATATACATAGCAAACTGTATCTGACTGCTTTCCTCAGAAGGAATCAGTGACTGGAGAACATTTTACATAGAAACTTTTGTACTTACAAATATCTTCAGAAAAGTTTTCTCAAAATTTCCCTTGTGCTGTTAATTTGATCTAATTTTTCTCCACAGTATCTCTTAATGAAGATGTACATAATTCTCTGTATAAGTATAAAAGCTTATGCTTGAAGATGATTATAAAATTTTCTCCTTGGATGAATGACTTTTGTCTTTAACCACAATATTTTATTTCCCAAACCTTTCATCATCTTTGTGGGTCTCCTCTGAAGTGTCTCCAAATTTTCTGCATTTGTCTCAAGCTGTAGAGTCCAATACTGAATATAATAATCTAGAGATCCCCACAACAAAGTGAAGGCAATTGCTCATGGAAATAGAAGGAATATTTTATTTTTACATAACACTTCATAGTTTTAAAAAGACCTTCCCAGGCATTATTATGTCATTTGAGCTATAAATGTTGCTTTATCCTTCTCCTAAAATCTGATGGTTGATGTGAGTCTATACTGATTTAGGTCCAGATTGGGAAAGCTCAGTACTCCAGTTTAAGGTCAGTTTGAAGTCCAAGGTTATTCTGACTCTGCATCAGAAGTTCATATTTCTTTATACTTTCCTTGGACCAGAAACAGTCTTGAGGATGAAGTGAATCATGTGGCGTTTCCATGGTCTGAACCAACAGTGTCCAACAGAACTTTCTGTCATGATGAAATGTTTTATATCTGTGCTGTCCAATATGGCGACTACTGCTGAGTACTGGAAATGTGGCTAGTGCAACTGAAAACAGACTTTTTACTTTAACTTTAACTATTTAAATTCAAATTTCAATAGTTACCTGTAGCTAGTGGCACAAGCTCTGGACCATCCCTAAGTCTGGGTCTAGCTGATCTAGTTTTTGAAACAGAGAGTAAGGCACTTTGTTAGATCTTCATACCCCAGAAAGAATTTGACAGGTGAGAAGCATCTTAGTGAAATTTCACCGTTTTCACATCATATTTCTTTTTATGCATCTCATTGTTATTAGATTAAAATATATTTTTCCTCAGGAATGCTGGCAGTGCATGACTAATTTATGGTTTTCTATAGAAATAGATTAATAGATATTAGCTCTTTGCCTGGGACAGTAGATATGTCCTCACGTACATTTACGTGGGCATGATAACAAAAGCAGGGTTTACCTAGAGATGTATGAGCATGTTTTGGCAAAGAAAACAAGTCTTAAGAAAGGCTGAGTTCGAACTCCTGACCTGAGATCCAGACCAATACTGCTAAGCCATAGACAGTGTAACATTTCATTTATGCATGATGCCTTTGTTGGCATGAAAAGGTTATATTAAAGGATATACATAATATGAAACTTGACCAATTCAGTTTGATTTCTGCCACATATTTGGTCTGCATTTTTTGCTGAGTTTAGTGTTTAAAGTATCATACAAGCCAGAAGCAGTTAACAGATCAGCAAGGAGGTGAGTGACGAGTCACTCTTCTATTTCTTACAGTTATAAACTCCCCACATTATAAATCTGTAGAGAGCTTTGGCCTTATGGGCCTCTCCCCCTGCCCATGGGCCTTTGATAATCATAAATGAATAGTTTTATTTTCTTTTAAAAGTAAAAATGCTTTTATTTATAAATATGTTTGTTGACTTTTTTATTGTCCTTTTCCTCTGTCTCTTTCTTACAGTTTTGCTTTGTTCCTTGAAATGACCTTAAATTTTCTTCTCTTCTTTATTTTTAACTGACAACATTCTGATTTCACTAAGAAAACAAAAGCTAGTAGAAAAGCCCTTTTCTTCCTTCTAACATCAAATCTACTAAACTACTTGCAGTTCAACCCAGTATGCTGCGAGCTAAGAGTGAGTCCTCACACAAGCGCCAGAACCCACCTCTACTTGGTTGTTGATGTGTGTTGCTTCAGAAATTCTTATTTTTTTCATGATCCATCTAATTTGCCTTCTAAATTAGATTTTCACTATATACTTACTTTAAAATCACTCTTATTCTAATAACAACAACCACAACAAACTTTCTTTATTTCCACAAGAGTTGTCTATACTCAACAACTTTACCTTCTTTCTTCCTATTCATATATATGAGAATTTTTATTTAGAAAAATGTGCAATTTTTACTTTTTTTGCATTTTTTAAAACCAAGTTTTTTTTTAAAAGCCGAAAACAGAGAGTAATAATGACTTTTTAAGAAATAAACTTATAAGAAGTAATTGTTTCTAATCAGAAATATGTTAAAGACAACAGTATTATAACACGAAGAAATAAAAACATAAGCATTCTACTCAGGACAGTGTGGCAACGTTTGACCATAATTTACTCTAGGTAAATTATGTCTGTCTGTCTGTCTGTCTATATAGGGGCTAGATAGACAATTCCATGCCCTTAGTGCTAATAAAACAGAAGATTCTCATCTCTGTGCCCCATTCTGGGCTCCTCCTACTCATTTGTGTTCCTTGCTTCAGAGCCTTCACTGAAGAATTTTAGATGAATACTCTTGATCAAAATTATTTTTTCTGTGACGATTGAAATTTTATAAATTTTGTATATCCTCCACTATTGAATTTTGTGCCCATCACTCCCCACCTCAACTATTAGGTAATAAAGTAATCTTTTGTGTATTTTCCCAGAACTTTCTTAATGCTCATATAATGAGCATGCACACATATGGGTAGACTGGGGTTTGTTTTTACACTGTGATCATTTAAATTATAAAAACTTACATCACTTTATATATACTTTTCTGCACTGTGATATTCTCAGTTAGGTGAAAATATACCAGAAACCAACATGCTTTGAATTCAATCTTTTAATAACTAAATAATATTACTATTCCCTGGTATCAGTCTACCATAGTGTTTTGAATTGCTACCCTAATGATGTAGATTCTCTTTGTTTCTAATTTTGTAAACCACAGAGTACTGCAATGACCCTCTTGCTGTGGTAGTGAATTTCTCACTCTCTATATTTAATTTCAGTTTTTGTTTTATATATCTGATGTTTAAGAACTAATTGTGCAATACTGTCATACATTTTTTGGTGGGTTTTCCCTTTCGGTTTTTCATAATTCTTTTCTGCTGACATCTGTTGCAGTGTTCAAAAGTTTTCTGTCAGCCTAATCAGTGTTTTTTGGTAAGCTTTGAAGGTTTTCTCCTCATCTTTGATCAATCTGCAGTTACATTAGAAAATGTATAGGTGTAGATTGATTGATTGATTAATTTTAATAAATTAATTAATTAATTTAAATTGACTTATTTTAATTAGTTCCAAGTATATAGTACATTGATTAGACATCTATATTGTTCATAAAACGATCCCCACAATTGCTCCCTCCCTTCCTGGGCCCTCCACTTAGTCATATTAATGCTAACTACATTCCCTCTGCCATGCTCCCTGTGCTCAACTATCAACTACTAATTTGTACTTCTTTAACCCTTCATCCCATTCTCCCAGCCTCTCAACCCCTCTCCCCTCTGTTCACCAAATCATCCACTATATTTGTGAGTTCTGTTTTTGATTAGTTTGTTCTTTTTGTTCCTTAAATTCTGCATATAAGTTAAATTATATGGCATTTATCTTTCTCTGTCTTATTATTTCACTCAGCATAATAACGTCTAGGTTCATCCATGTCATTGGAAATAGTAGGATTTCATTTTTTTTAAATGGCTGACTAATATTCCATTGTATATATGAACCATAATTTCTTCTTCCAGTCATCTGTTGATGGGCATTTAGGCTTCCTCCATATCTTGGCTATTGTAAATTGTGCTTCCATGAATATTGGAGTGCATAGATCTTTATGAATTATTGTTTTAGTTTTCTTTGGATAGATACCCAGAAGTGTAATTGCTGGGTCAAAAGGTATATCCATTTTTAATTTTTTGAGAAACCTCTAAACTGTTTTTCAGAGCGGCTGTACCAATTTACAATCTCCCAACAAGGTATGAAGGTTCTCTTTTCTCCACATCCTCGGCAACACTTGCTGTTTTTTGATGTATTGATGATAGCCATTTGACAGGTGTGAGATGATATCTCTTTGTGGTTTTAATTTGCATTTCTCTGATGATTAGCGACCTTGAGCATCTTTTCATATGTCTATTAGCCATCTGTGTTTCCTCTTTGGAGAAGTATCTGTTCAGGTCTTCTGCCCATTTTTTAATTGAATTGTTTTTTTGTTTTGTTTTGTTTTGAGTTGTATAAATTCTTTATAAATTTTGGATATTAACCCCTTATCAGATGTATCATTAGCAAATATCTTCTCCCAGAGAGTTGGTTGTCTTTTTGTTTTATTGATGGTTTCCTTTGCTGTACAAAAACTTTTTAGTTTAATGTAGTCCCATTTGTTTATTTTTTCTTTTGTTTCCCTTGCCCAAGAAGATATATCTGAAAAGAGATTCCTGTTAGTAATATCAGAGAGTTTACTGCCTAAGTTTTCTTCTAAAAGTTTTGTGGTTTCAGGTCTTACATTTAACTCTTTAAACCATTTTGAGTCTATTCTTCTGGAAGAAGATGGTCCAGCTTCTTTTTTTTTTCTTTCATGTATGTGTCTAATTTTCCCAACACCATTTACTGAAGAGACTGTCTTTACCTCATGTATATTTTTTATCTCCTTTGTCATATATTAAGTGAGCATATTGGCGTGGATTTATTTCTGGGCTCTCTATTCTGTTCCACTGATCAATACATCTGTTTTTATGCCAGTAGAAACAGATTTTGATTACTGTTATAATTACTGTAGCCTTGTAGTATAGTTTGATATCAGGTAGTGTGATACCTCCAACTTTGTTCTTCTTTCTCAAGATTGCCATGGCTATTTGGGGTGGTGTAGATTTATTTTTATTTGTACTTCTTTAACACTCAGAGAGTACTTTTAACCTGATTCTTACTTTCCCTCAATTTAGGAAAATTCTTAGCCATCTCTTCATATATTACTTCTCTACTATTCTTTTCTCTTCTTTCATAATACCTATCAGACAAATTTTAGAGCTTCTTAATTTCCAATCCATCTCTTTCAAATTATTAGGTTTTTTTTGTCCCTGTGTTCTGTGTTATGAGTGAATTCCTCAGTGCAATCTTCTAGTTCATTGGTATCTCTCCATTCTAGAATTTTCCCCAGCTCTCAAGATTTCCATTCTATAATTCTATTGCTTTTATTTCCAGGATTTCTAATTTTTTTTAGAGCTATTCAGTTCTCATTTTATTTGTGGCTATTTTGTTATAAGATATTTTTTATGTTACATTAATTGCCTGTATAACAATAAATATTTTAATTTAGTATATGACAAATAAAGGGTAAATTTTACCTCTAACCCTGACATATGAATGCAACATTGTATTAGAGAATGCCACGCCACCTATATACCTGGAGCCCACCTTCTAGTGTACCTAAACTAGAACATAGCCTTGAAATCCTCAGAAATCTAGATCTCTTTAGTAACATAGCACTTTTTTTCTCAGTTCTTTCTACTGAGTCATTGTTTAGTTCACTTTACAAATATAAAATTTTCATCAGAGTTAAAAATTAAAATTTAAAATTTAATTTTTAAATTTAAACTTTAATTTTGAATTTAAAAAGTTAATAATTAAAAATTATCACTTTTCAATTCATTTCACAATCTATAATATTTTTTAGAATGTTTTATGCTCACATATTGTAAATTTTTTGCCACTGTCACATATATTCACATGTACCAATTCTCTAATGTTTAGTTCTGTCTTCTCATAACATCACTTTATTTTTTTTAACTATTTTGATTTAATAACAGCAAATGGCTATTTTACTCATTAAGCACAAATACCTCTCTCTTTTTTTAAACAAGCAGATTAGAACTACATTCCAAGTAATAGGATTATGTTGCCTCCCATAAAGTGTAACAGATTTTGCATCTAACCTTGACAATGTTTGGGTAGTAAAGGCACAATTGAGCAATAAAAATAATGAAGTTGCTTTCTCAAAACTGGGAGGGTGCAGCTTGAGAAACCCATGTCACCCTGGGGATGGTGGGGGAGGGATGGTTGGTGAGAGGTTTGTGTATTATTTCACCTCTCAGCTGAAAAGATATTCAGGAGATTGTTTCCTCTTTGGCTTTGATGCCAAGAATCTGTATTACCCTTTCTCATGAGAATGATAAGAAACCTAATACAGTTTGGGGAATCTAGTCAATTTGCCTCAAAAGCTGTTCAACTCTCCAGAGTCTTTGGAAGACATTACTTGAATTCTAAAGAGCAAAATACCTGGCATGAGATATTTCAGTGTTTGATCATTGCTCAGGTTACTGAACACTTGAGAAACTCAATTTCTTATTGTTTGCAATAGTTATTGAAAGCTACTGCTTTCTGATACATTCCCACAAGCATTTTTGTGAATCAGAGTTTATACATATAGATATAGATAGATAGATAAAAACAGATAACAGAAGTTTATTTCTACCTTTTTGTGCTTATGAAAATAGCCACTTCGAAAGCCTGAAACACAAATAAACATGTTAGTAAATGACACTCAGCAAAGTGAAAAATTCTCTATGCAGTTATTCTTTATACAATACTCAATAAAAAGACAGTATCTGTTAAAAAAATTACTTGTCAAGCAGAGAATTTGGTTAATAGTTTAATAAGATGATTATATGCCTCAGAGGTCTGAGTTTCCTAGAAATTATATATTGAGGAAAGGGAGAGAAATCAGAAGGGCTCAGAGCCAGAAGTTGCTAATTTAGTCTTTATTTTTACAATATATTTCTTAATTCACCAACTTCACTATCAATTGTCACAAAGGCATTAATGAATACCAAAAACAAGTTATATATTAACAATAACACAATTAACACATTTACATGATATCTGTCCTCTAGAAATATGATTTCTCTATAAAATTATACTGTACTACAAAGGAAATGATTTTCTCTTCCTTGATGGGAATGTTTATTATTGATACTGTATTTTAAAACCAGGTTTCCCTAAGTATGGCATATTGTGTTACTGATAGAAAGCACTATGATTTTAAAAGTTCTGAAATGAGTAATTATTAGAGTGACAATCAGAAAAAGAAAAATTTGTAAAGGTAATATGTGAATGTTTAAGATTTGAAAAACTCTGGTTTAAGGTATTTTTAAGTAACAAAAGATGACTTCTGTCCGGAAGGAGAGTCTACACTAGGTCTTTAGTTGAAAATTTCAAAAGAAGTTTCAGAGAAAATGAGAAAGAGGTACATCAGGTATGCTGACAGGAGCTTGGCCAAATTTGAGCAGACTTCTTTAACATAAAACCAACTTTTGAAGCCACTGGTTCCCAAGCTCATTTGGAACAAAGAGCAAGAAGTCCAGTTTGCCTGAGGTTTGAGTCAGTTTGAACTTTAAGTGAGATTAATGGTACAGAGAAAAATGTGTCTGGGCAGACGGCAAAGACTCCCAGAGCTAAGCCTGGAGACCTCCAAATGGTCAACAGAGGCCCAAGGGTCAAGATCATGGAGTTTCCATGGAGTGCCAAAGAAAAAGCCCTTCTCTTCCAGAGATCTATAGATGATGTCAGGATCCAAAAGAAGTGGCTTACCAAGGGTGGAGGCTACAGGTGGCAGTCCTCCAAACCCCACTCAGTCATTGTGTAGAATTGATGCTATATGACGATAATATGAAGCAGATCAATTTTTAGTTGCTTTTATTATTATTTTAGAATTCCCTACAAACCGTGGTCTCTCTTGATGAAACACTGTCACCACCCCATTTGCTTACTTGCCTACAGAGTATTTACCATGACCATAGGACAGAAGAATAAGACATCTTTAGGTCTGGGGACATTTGGCCACATGTTTAGATAGTCAATTAAAAGGTAAAGATCTCTTTGGAAAAGATATATGTAGAGGTGCAATCTGAGTAACTTGTGTTCCCATTTATCCCAGATAAACTAGAATGCCTTGTTTCTAGTAGGATGACTAGAGAGATTGCCAGACAACAGCTGATGGGGAGCATGAGGAGAGATGAACCAGACAGATACATAAGTAGACACAATGAAATAGGTATACAATGGCCAAATTCAAGGAAGATATAGGAAGGGAATAGCAGAGTATTTGTAAGCCTCTTAAAATTCCCTGGTTTAGATTTAATGTCTATCTTTCTACTCTTGATTTTGGAACCCAGAAGCGGAGGCTGCAGCATCCTACTTTATAAAACAAAAGATCAGAAGCCCTTGCTACTTGTTAGCACTGCTCCAACTCCTTCTCTGCTTCCAGTTCTGTGTGGGCCACAGAGTTGCTGAGATAGAACTTTTCTTTACGATTAAGAAATACTGAATTTTATTTTTCACTTTAGCCAGGTGAGTTTATCGGAAATTATACTGGAGGAAGTTTCTGCAGAGAGTCCAAAGTGAGTACAATACAGAAGGCCCTAGAGGCAGTATGAGAGACCTTTGTACAACACTGGGAAGCTGATTCAGGAGAAACCACAATGCCTTCCCCCATGGGAACAAAAATATCTCCAGGCTAGTACCTGTGCTGACCATACCCTGGAACTGGACTAGCAAAGCAAAGTTTTTAACAATATCACATTTTTAATGATATGAAATAGTATTCTAGGTCACAGCTTTCAGATACAAACCAATTTGTGATTTTTCCTCTCTATTAATTATTTTATATAAAGGATAATGCCTGACATTTAATTTTTGCTCCCTTTAGTTCCTTTGGTTGCCTTACAAATACATTGTTTGTGGCATAGTGGGGGTGAGGGAGACGGAGTGGGTAGAGCCAGCAAGGGAGAAGAGAGAACAATAACCACAGCAGCCCCTTCATTCACAGTATTGCCAGTGTTCCAACTGATAAACATCTTACGCGGTGATCTGAGCATTCTATGTCTACTCTTTTCATTAACACTCACTTCTTATAGAGGTAACATTTAGTTTCCCTGTTGGCAACTGTCTAGAGTATTCATTTACTTTCCTGGTCCTGGTTTTCAGTTTTCCTCAAAGTTCTGACAATTGAAAAAGTGAAACGATTACAATTTCCATCAATTTTATGGGCCATTTGAAAGTAAATATATGCACGAATCTTTTGTTGTGTTTTTTTGAGAGATAGTAATTCTAAACTGGAGTGATGCTTGCCTTTCTTATTTTATAGCCAGGGGATACTTACTCACTGTATAAGCATGTGTGCTTTAGCTTAATCCCAGTGTTTTCCCTAGGATTTTCACTGTTTTGACTTTTAATTCCTTTAATCTGGAGTTAGTGCTTCTTGATACTATTACTGTCTTCTACCCAGTTGTGCACCACAGCAGCCAGGGAAACAGAAAAGTAGCAGGTTCTTCTGTTATACCCGACTTTGAGTCTCCACGCGCACCAAGGAGTTGACACCGATGTAAGAACAAGAGGGAGTTTATTTACAGGCTCGAGCCTGGGCCGATACCGATGCACTGATGCAGCAGTGGAAGTATCGACCCCGACTTACAGTTTCAAAGCGCTTTTAAAGGGTAAAGCCACAGCAGGGGAGTACAGCCATGGCGTTACAGGATTGGTGAGTTTATTTTAAAACCTTTAAGGGGATTGGTTAAACTTCGCACCAAGGAAAAGAACCACAGGACAGGCAACTTGGCGGTTGGGACTTTCAGATAATTTCCAAGGGGTCTCTGATTGGCCAATTGTTGGGTGGGGCGACTTAGTCAGCTGGTGGTGTTTCTTTTTTCTTTTTATTCCACTTAAGTTCAAAATGGAGGGTTTGTATCTAAGATGGAGTCACTTTGGTTCTACACTTCCTCTCCTGTAATTAATTAAGCCTCGATAGGGAGAAGGAAGTCACATAATTTTCCTTTTTCTGAAAGAGTGTGATGACAAACCTAAACGATTGGTTAAATCAAAGTAAGGTTGTACTGAAATAATACCAACGTCTCTTGTCAATCCAGGGAAAATATCTGTCAAGACTCTTATGCTTGAAACTTGAAGACTATTTTTCAACTCTCAGTCATTTCATTTATAAATATCCTCATGTAAACTGTCATTGAAAGGTGTCGAAATTTTGTGACTTAAACATGTCACGATCTTCAGTTTGAGAATAATTAAAAGGTCTAGGAAGTAAATAAAAAAATCCTTCTGAGACATTCCAGCACAATGGGCTTCACTATGAGGCCATATGACCCTTTTGAAGGTAGTAAGTCTCCCATTTCAGAAGTTATTCAAGCACACTCTGGAATGTTAAAGAAGATATCAAATAAGGCCTGTATTATATTAGTTTCCTAGGCTGCTGCAACAAAGTACTACAAACTTTGTGGCTTAAAACAATAGGAATTTATTCTCTCACAGTCCTGGAGGCCAAAGTTCACAGACAGAGGTGTCAGCAGGACCGTGCTCCTTCTGAGACTCCAGATAGAACCTTCCACACTTCTTCCTAGATTCTGGTGGTGGTTGTCAATCCTTGGCATTCCTTGGCTTGTAGCTGTTTGACTCCAGTCTCTGCTTCTGTCATCACATGGCGTTCTCCCTGCAATTCTGTCTTATTTCTTCTTATAAGGACAGCAGTCATTAGATTAAGGCCCATCCTAATTCATTATGACCTCACCTTAACTTGATTACCTCTGTGAAGACCCTATTGACAAAAAAAAAGGTTATATTCATAGGTACCGGGGGTGAGGACTTCAACATATCTTTTTGAGGAACACAATTCAATTCACCAGAGTTATGTTACTACTAACATTCTTGTGAATACTAAGATTACATAATTCTCACAGTGAGATAAAGTTGTTTCATATAATTTAAGTGAATGCTTGAGTATAACGGCCCTAATTATTTCCTTCAGAGGAAGTGTATTAGATGGTATCAAAGAATGAAGACTATGTTCCCAGATCTCAGACTATAGACAAAGCTCCTAAAATTACTAAGTGTTTAATTTGTAGCAGTGGAACTCTCTTCTTCTGAGGTACTTTCTATGCTGTAGAAAGTAATTAGTTTTCTCACAAAAGTTCCTATAGCAGAAAATAATTTATTCATTCAACCAACATTAATGGAGTCCATACTCTGTGTCAGGCACTTGTACTAGATGCTAGAGATGCAAAGATGAATAAAAAATATTTTACCTTGGTCTAGTTGGAGAAAAAGGCTTGCAAGCAAAAGATTACTTACTATACAATGTCAGATGTGTTAAGATGAAAGTTATGCAAAGAACTTTGGGACCATAGGGACTATGGGATCATGAGAGCTATATTTGTTACTGAGGAAAAGATGTTTTAAAAGTAGTATTTGAGCTGGGACATATATGGTGTTATGTGGCAGACAAGGCAGGAAACAATGTTCAAAGCAGAGAAAACAGCAGATGTGAGGCACAGACATATTGAAGGTCAGGTAACATGACTGAATCAAGGGATGAATGAAATAACCTGATGTTATATTGGAAAAGTATAATCAAATCAAAAAGGTTTTAGGAATTACTGTCTACAATACTCAGAATTAATTTCAAAGGTCATGGAAAGCTTTTAAAATATTTGAAACCAAGAAAAGACATGACCATGTCTGTGTTTCAGGAAGCAAACCATGGCAGTGTGGAGGATAAAGCAGAGTCCAGGATCAGGAGACCATTTAGGAGGCTCTGGCAGTCATCCGGAAAGGACGTGAAATAGGTCTGCTACCAAACAGTGGCAGCAGTTGTGGAGAGCAGCATATGGGTTCAATAAGCAGTCAGATGGTATAAATGCAAGGATTTGGTGGCAACTTGGAAATGGAAAACAAGGGAGGGAGGGGATGCACAATTCCCAGTAATCTAGATTTCTGCCCTTTATCATCTTACACTCAATAATGAATAAAGAAGGCCTTACATTTTTATTAAGGCAAGAAAATGAATTAATTTAAAAAGAATAAATGAGAAAACAAAAATGAGAGGTCAAGGAAAGATTAAATCTAAATTCCAGCTCAAATAAAAACCAGTAAAGGAAGAACTTAGAAATATATATCAGATTGGAACCAAGTTATAGTTTAATCACTATCAATGTAATTCTAGTTATTTATTACCTAGTAAAGTTTCACAATCTACCTGCCTTGTCTCACTAGCAGAAAAAGTAGAATAATGTTCTACACACTACTTCAAAAGCACTTGCATACCAACTGGATGTTCAGATGTTCAGTCATTCCCTTTTATTGATTAGGTTCAAAAAAGTATATATATATATATATATATATATACTTGTTAGATGATGACTCTTACTGTTTCTAGTCCACCTAAAGGTCTATAGCTGAAAAACCAAATGCAGGTACTTCCTCATTGTAAAAGCAGGTGTCCGACCATTTACATAAGACAGACTGTGAGGCTTCCATTGGCTTCTTTAGGAGTCTGAAGAGCATGCTGTGTACTCTTCTCGTTCCTGCTTTACTTCCATCCCTAATGAAACAGGACACACACTGAAGATCTCCAGAGGAAGGAGGAATTACAAAACTTTCTGAGGAGCAAAGTAGTCAGCTTTGAAAAATCAACTCCCTCACACCAGAACTGCTACATAAAATGGCGCCCTTTCCCAGGACCTCCTCTCACTTGGTGTCTGGCTTTGGAGGGATGAATAACCCAGCCAGGGACTAGAAAAGAGATGGAGTCAGAAAAAGACAAGCTGCCCATCATGTCCCTCTTCTCCAGCGAGGGCTTCAAAGCCCAACACAGGTTCAAGCTGAGAAAGAAGAGAAATTCTCAGTTGGGTAAGATTTGGGTTATTTGACCAACACTCTGAGCTTCACTGATTATGAAATCATTAGACTACATTTTTTTTTTTTTTTAATGCCAGAAAAGGACAAGCTTTTCTAAGAATGATAGGATGCTGTCTAGGTTTCTTTCAGGTCCAGAAAGATCTTGTCCATAGAAAGGGTTTGTATAGACTTGGAAAAAATATATTTGGCTTCTTAAGAGAATATATATACAATAAATAAAGCAAAAAATACAAATAGACTAAAAGACTAAAGTAAGGATAGAATACAGACTAGTAAAGTGTGACCTGGGGAAAGTTAGGGTACTAAAATGCATACCATAAAGTCCTGTGTCATTACGAAAGCCTGGCTACAAATTAGATTCTGGCTCTATATAATCTAGTTGCCTATATAATCTAGTTACCTGCTATAATCTAGGTTGACAACTGAAAAGAAGAAAGAGGTCAGTTAGATAATTGCTTTTGAAGACTTAAACTAAAATATAAGTGTAAGTAGTCTGCCAATTATTAGTAGAGGCAGAAGCAAAAGAGTACTCTGAAATATATCATAAGAGTTGGTAGTGTGGCAAGTCAAAACCACATGCAAGCTGAAGTTATAAGGAGCAGAATTATAATTTAGCAGGGGAAGCAGGCTAGGAGAGGGGGAAAAGAAGCAGAGTCCAGAGAGAAGCAGAGGTGGCACTGCAGACAGAGCCCATAAGGAAAATCAGGCAAAGCCCATTTTGCGAGTTGCTTTCATTCTGATGACTCTTCAGTGAACTTTCTATTCACACATTCCTTTTATGTAACCTATATTGAATCAGACTCTTTTTCCTCAACAACAAACAGATTTGGCTGAGCTAAGTGCTAAGGACTCATTCGCAAGGCCTTTCAAGACATGGTCTCATTTAACTCTCTCAAGGAACATTCAAGTTAGTTATAATTAACACAAACTTAGAATATGGAGATAAAACAAACACAAAAAATTTATTCAAAGTTACATGCTATTGAGAGTCAGAGTTACAAATCAAATCCAGGATTGTTTAGCTTCAAAATGTCAAAACTTTTGCTATTTTTATTATTTTAAAAGTAAGGTACAAAACAGTCCAAAAAACAAAAGCAAAATGAATTTTAAAAACCTCTTTGCTCAAAGTTGGTAAATATTGTGTGTTGCACATATGCCAAGGTAGTATATTTAGGCAGACTTTTAATAGACAGGAATTGAAGTTAAAAAAAAATGACACTGTCTTTAGCTTTTGTCCAAACTTACTTTAAAAAGCAAACTACTTCAACAAGAAATATGGTTTTAATTGACTCATGTATTTTATGAAATGTGGGTTTTGACTTTTCAATGAAAATACATAGTTTTAAAGATAGATATGACATGTAGAAAACAATTTATAAACCATAATTTACAAGACAACTTTAGAAAAGATTGTAACTGATCATAGTCTGTCACTTGAATGCTGATGAAACCCAATAATTTTGGCAGAATGTGTGAACCTTGTGCCTTTGCAGCACCAGTGACTCATATGAATTAAATGATAGGAGAATGTGAACTTAGAAGTCAGTCCTGGGATGGACTCTTACCCTCTGTTTTCTAGTTGTGTATGATACTGAGAAGAAAACAATTCTGAGATGTCCTAAGTTAAATTATAGCAGGCTGGAGGGTGGAAGAAGAGACCAGAAAGGCTTATCAGTTAACAACTGCAGGGTAAAACCAACAGAACTCTCACATTCCTCAGTGCTTGATGACACTTTGAATTAACTTCCAGGTGGTTATTCCCATGATTATCTAGAGAGAATAGACCAGTAGCCCACAACCCATCATCACAGACCACAAGGCCCTCTGCTTCTTGCTTACTCATGATCTTCCCAAACTGTTGCCCACAACTGATCCTCGAGAACAAAGCTTCTTCCTTATGGACCCTGCACCTCTCCCAGTACTAGCTCCACCTCACCTTCTCCCACCCACTTTGTCTATAGCCAGAGTAAATTCTTTCAAAATGAGTCACATCTTCTTCCCCAAACTGTTAGCATAAAAGAGCCCCATCAACTCCAGGGCTGTGGACATGTTGTCTTCTTCACCTGGCACAGCTGTGGTGGCTCATGCTGCATGCCCCAGGCAGGGTCTGCTGCTTTCTTTGGCTAGCATTTGGCTCAATACACCCTTTCTTTCAGAAAAGTTTTTGGCCTTGAATGTTTTTTGTTTAATAACACTAAGAAAGTTTCTTTAACTTCTAATTTTGGGTTTCTCATCTATAAAATTAGTGATAATATAGCAGAACCTATCTCAAAAAGTTTTCATGAGACAGATCAATTAGAGTGACAGGTATATAATCAACACTTAGTAAGTACTAGTTTTATTATTTTTCCTGTAAAGATATATAAACCTTTGACTAGGAAATTTAGATACAGCAGAGCTTTTCAGTATGACACATTTTATTGAAAACTCTCTTTTCATGCTTGAAAGGTCAAAGAACTTTTGTGGTGGTTTTACTGGGAGTGATTTCATAGCCATGACCTTAAACGCAGTATGCAGTTTGTAAATAATGTAGAATTCAAACCAGTAAAGAAAGGTCAGTGTCAAATAGTTTTTAGTCAACTTTCTGTCTGATAATATCCTTTATTGCTAAATCTTTTCTAAAAAGAGGAGACAAGAACAGAAGTAGAGAAAACAGTGGACAAAAGATGATAGCACCATTTTGGAAGACAGTAAGAAGAGAGATAAGTGGCTGCTGACATAGACAGAAAAGAAAGCTGCCAGTTATAGGCCACACAAGAAGAGTGCCAACAGGAAGCAAGACCCAGAAAATTTCAGAACTTGGGGCACCAGGCATTGGTACGGGATTGGGGAGAGGAGGAACTATAAGCAGAGAGACTCTGGTGGAGTCTGCATACAGATCCTGGTCCCTCCTGCACTTCACTGGGCCAGTAACTACCATTTCCTCCACATCTCCTCCCTGAAAAAGAAGGAAGTTGGTCTACAATCTGAAGAAACTGAAAACAAAAGGCTACTTATTCAGGCAAACAGAGAACAGTAAAAGCAGAAGAATAAAGAGAGAGGCAGCACATGTGAATGAAAGTTTTTAGCTCTTTCTCCTCTTCCCCAGAATTCCAAGCAGCAAAGATGACCACTGACACCCTTAGGGAAAATGCTTTCAGTTACTGGTTGACATTGGGTGTCGCCCAGTGACAAATCTCACGCATTGCTGATGATGCCTCAGTGAAGTCCACTAATGAACAAGCTTTGCCTATGCAAAGAGAATTTTCAGTTGAATATTTTATCTTCCTTTAATGTAATAAGAATAGATTGCCAAGAATGAGACATTTAAAAGAATCCTCCAATATGAAAGAGACCAAATCCAAAACACAGGGGAAAAAATGTAGAGAAAGGAGAGACCATATAAAATGTAGAAAACAGCTTCAAAAAAACTTATAGTTTGTGGCCTCAGAGATGTAAGATATGATATTACACCATGGAATAAGAATAAAAAGGAATATCAGAGCACTGAAAAAGTAATTAGAAATTAAAATTAAGATAACAGAATAAAAATTTTCAATTGGAGTTTAAAAGTGAAGGATAAATTTTTAGAAAATTATGTAGGAATTAGAAGGAAAATAATGAATGAAAGAAAATATAAGAAAGTGAGTATAACGATGCAGAAGATACAGTATCTGATTAATAGAAGTCAAAGGAAGTGAGAAGAAAAAAATGGAGATAAAAAACTGTCTATAAAAATAAAAAAATTTCATAAAAATTAATAAAATATATGCATTTTCATACTGAAAGTATCCATTGAAAGCTCCACATGATAAACTTGAAAAGAACCCTAATAAAGAAAATTATAGAAAAATTTCAGTATACTTGAGCAAAGAATGTACATTGAAATCTTCTAAAGAGGTGGAGAAAATAGGCGGTATACAAAAGACTAGGAGATCGCATGACATTAGATATTCTGGAAGCTAGATGACATTGAAGCAACAATATTCAATTCAATACAGAGAAATAATATTTAATTCAGAATTTTTTAGCCAAACAAACTATCAATAAAATATGAAGGTAGAATAAAGGCATTTTCATGTAATTAAAGGTTACATTAAATTTACTTCTTCAGCCCCCTTTTTAAAAATGCTACTGAAATGTGTGTTTTTTCAACAGATAGGTAAAAAAGTAAAAAGAAAAAAAAAGGCTGGGGATCCAGGAATCAGGATAGTCAACACAGAAAGGGAAGTAAGAAGGTAACAGTTCTGTAGGGAGAGCAGAAGATCCACAGTCTTAAATAGAATAAGAGAGAAGTTTCAGGGAGAAAATACAACTGAGATATGATGTGGTAGACTATTTATCTTATAAAGCATCTCTTAAGAATATTTAGTAATATGTGAATAGAAAAATTAAGCAAATGGAATAAAAAAGGACAACGGTTAAGTTCAGAAAAAAAATGTTTTACTTATAGGGAAACTTATGCATGTACATTGCTTGAACTATACATGGTTACAATTATGTGCATAGTGTCATTATTTGGCTCTATGTTTCATATAATTTATAGTTTCATTAATTCATACCATAAATAGGTATTGAGCATTTACTATATCAAGGTACTAAGCTAAGAGTAGGAAATACACAGATGAAAAAGAGATGGTCTCTTCCTTCCTGTCTCCTGTCTCTAGGGAGCTCAGTCTAATAGCAGACAAAAATGTGTTAAAAAAAAAAAAAGCGAAGTGCTAAGTAAAAAGGAGAGATCACCTCTGTCTGACAGGGCCAACAGCTGCTATCACTATGGCAGAATACTGCAAACGATGCTTGTAATAATAAACTTAAGCTTCCAAGAAAAAATAAGTGTTTGTAATTTTTCTACTTCCCAAAGCAGGAAAAGATACAATTAAGAATAGTCAAAATAAAAAAATGAGTTAACACTTGAGTATTCCTAGGAAGATGGCTGACCAAAAACATCCCAAGAATGTCCATTAGTGAAAGAGGCTGGTCAACTGGAATCTGCAGTCAGGGTTGCAGTATGATAAAGTGTAGAACTCAGCAGCACAAGCTTGGATGTAGGATAAGAACTCAGAGAAGGGGGCTGTGGGAACGACACTATAGTGTACCTGGAAAGAGCAGTTGAACTCTTTAATCCTGTGGCAAGGAGAAAAATTCTTCCTGCAATGCACCTCATCAGTCCAAAGTTTGTACTTTGAGCTTTCTGCTCACTGCAGTGCATTTACTCTAACTGTGTACATGAAGCCAGGGAAAAGTTAACAGTAAAGTTGAAGTCAAAATGGGTAAAATGATGAAATGAGTTTATGGAAGACTGGTCCTTAATATACACTACCAAGGGTTGAGAATAAAATATTAATTCACGTGTTGTGATTAAAGGAACAAAATGTATTTATAGAGAACATATGTTTACCTCCATTCACTTTCAAGACTCCATTAAGATGACTGTGAAAAAATTTTCAAGAACATATGATTTATATGAGAAGAGATGACGGGAATAAAACTTGGGAAGTTGGAAAGCCGTCAATGGTCGGTGGTAAATGACTTAGCAGATCCAAGAAAGCTGAGTGCTAAGTCAGCAGAGGGGAAAGCTAAGAAACGAATTAGCCACTGAAGCCTCTCGATACTCCAGAAGTGGGATGAAGGGATGAAAAGAGGACAGTTGGCTAAAAATCAGTTTCAAAGCAGTCAGCTCGCCAAATCTCTTCCCTAGTCATACACAGCTAGGGGAATGAAACCTTCCCAGTAGAGGTTTATTTTCTGGAGAGAGTAAAACAGCTCTGGTTAAGGACAAGGATACCATATTAATCACAGGGAGATTACATATTAAGACATTCTGAATGTTAAGACTCCTGGGTCTCTTTACCCAACTGATTCTCAGATCAGTGGCAGCAAGGCTGATACCTTCTAGGGAGAAGATAGAAGATCCTTTTTTAGTTTAACTTGACTAGCCCACGAAGAAAGAAACTGACATGAGATGACTCCTTATAGTGACATCCATTGTCAACAAGCTCCACTCACGGACACGATTTCTGATCAGCTTTCCAGAGTCCTCCCTAAAATTTGAATGGTCAGGTAAACAGCTATCTGAGA
The DNA here is from genome assembly GCA_004027375.1 of Macroglossus sobrinus. Lineage (NCBI taxonomy): Eukaryota > Metazoa > Chordata > Mammalia > Chiroptera > Pteropodidae > Macroglossus > Macroglossus sobrinus. Next base: position 108,738 of record PVKZ01003326.1, on the reverse strand, counting down.
TCAGGTGTAGATATTGATCTTGCATGAGAAGGGGAATACATCTATTGAAATTGTTGTAAAAGAAAAAAAGAATATATTCAGAAGAAAATAATGGAGGAAAAGAAGTGGAAGAAGCAGGAAGATGAAGGAATTTAGCCTTAGTTCTCTCTCTGAAGCAGTAGGTAAAAGCATTTGAAGAAGGTGGATGAAAGCTGTTCTAGAACAGGTGTTTGGGAGTGTGTGGGGATGTTGGCCCCTGTAAACACTGGCACAGTGAGAGCTCACTCAGCTTTGATTACCACAAACATATCAGTGATTTGCAAATTTATGTATCTGGTCTAGACTTCTCCTCTGAGCTGCAGACTGATAGACAGACTTGACTCTCTGCTTGACACCTCCTATTGGACAATTTCAAAATTCCTAAAATTTTATGCATCCCTGATGGAAGTCATGAGTTCTCCTCCTGCTTAATCACTCCTTAACCTGGTACATTTCTAGTATTTTCTATCTCAGTGGATGTCCTTGCCATTCAATCGGTTATGCAAGCCTTGACTACCCTTTTCATTATCTTTTGATAGCTAAACTATTAACCTATCCAAACTATGAACATGTTCTAGAGCACTCAACAATACCTCTTTAATATTGCTTAAGTCTCTCAATTTTCTTTCATTTCTATTAAAGCTGTGTAATCCAATTGTTTCCCCCTTTATGGTCTGCATACATTCCTGTCTAATTTTATCTCATACTGTGGGCTTTGTCTCATTCTCTAAACACCTGCAGTAACCCACATCATGATTTTTTTTTTCTGTTTGAAATGGTTTTGCCAACTCTCATCTAATTGACTCCTATCTGTCTTTCAAATTTCAACTCCAGTAGAATTTTCTTAGGGAAAAGTGTGTCACTCAAGGTTGTTTTTTCTAAGCAACAGAAGCTTTTCCTGAAATAAGCAGAAAAAATGTATTAAAAAAGATATTTGTAACTTACAGATGAAACGATTGTGCAGATTGGAGAAATAAGCTCCAACATCCAGGAATAACGTGTCACCTCACCCCCACCCCCTTTCTCAAGAACTGGTCTGGAGCAAAATCCTCTACCATAGTCACAAAGCACAATGTAGTAGAGTTTGTAACGCTGACATTTCTGCACGGGCTACTCAAAGCAACCACAACTGCAATAACAATGTGAAAGAAAGTGAGAGAGAGAGACAGAGACAGAGACAGAGAGACACAGAGAGACACACATGGAAATTTACTACATGCTAGCCATAAGAGAATCTGGGAAATCTGGGAAAGCACTGACACTCAGCTATAGCTAAACTCCCAGCAAAGGCTTATAATGTAAGAAGTTCTCTAAACATTTGAAGGGAACACAGATGTTGGGCAATGAAAAAGAAGTACAAGATGTGGTTCCATAGTGTAGTGGTTAGCATGTCTGCTTTACACACAGGCGGTCCTGGGTTCATGCCCCAGTTGAGCCATGGTCCATGCTCTATGGCTATGCCATTTTTAATGAGTCTGATGTCTGATCGCAAAAGCTAAGCAGGATTGGGCCTGGTTAGTACTTGGGTGGGAGACCACCTAAGAAGACCAGATGCTGTAGGCATAAACAATTAAAAAAAAAATGTACGTATCTTCACTATAGAAGACTTCCTTGATCTTGACAAGTTAAATTTCATTATTGATTCTCATTGCAACTTGTACTTCTTAAAAGTACTTGTAACAGTTGGAATTTTACATTTATAAGTGAGATTTCAATTTTCAATTTGCTTACTCTCTCTTTCTTCTAATAGCCTACCAACTCCCTAAGAGACTCACTGTTAAATATTGGATATACACAATATTTAATATATTGTAGGTGCTTGTGAAATAAGCTTTGGCTTGTAATATATGACAAAGATTTTTTCAAGGGTCTTAGGTTTTGTAAACCAGAAACACAAGTACACAATACACAGAGAGCTCTGAAGAAGAAAGAAAAGCTGAGTTCTTATAATAAAAAGGATATTCTTGAGAAGACTCAGTTCTGTATTCTTAGCCTCTGGATTGCCCTGAGATAGTAGCATCTGAGGTGTCTGAGTAATAAAACATTCTTTTCTAAATTGTTTAGAATGTTTCCTATGGAGTTAATGTAAATCCAGGCATTGATGCACAACTGAAAAGTTCAAATGTTTAAGTTTCCAGAGTCAATTAACATAAATATAGAATCATTTTCTTATGCTTTAGTCTACTTGATTTTAATAATTTAGCAGTTTAACTAAAGTGACTCTTTTTATTTCTTTACTCTTCTCAGTGCTCAAAAAATATTTCTTAAAAGGAGAATTTAAAATTTAATTTCTACTTAAATGGTAAAATTTAATTTCTACTTAAATAGATTAAATAAACATATAAATCACTGTTATTTGGTGAACGTATTTTGTGCCTCTCCTTCTCCCTTTTCAACCCCGATGGGAGAAAGCACCCTACTGCCATTCTGTTGTGAAAGGAACAGAAGCCACTTTGTAGTCACTCCTTCAGGGGGAATAGCCCTTTGGATGAATTTTGAAATGCTTTCACACTAAGCCAGGACATACAATGGTTTATTCAATTCCTAAAGTAAACATAGTAGTAACCTGAGCTTTAAGAGACTTTAATACAAAACTACATTGTGTTCTAGGCACATTCCTCTTTATTTCTCAGCTCAAGAGCATTTTTGGCTGTATTTATTGTGTCCTGAGGCTGTAACAGCTACACTCCCTCTTAATTCTGTCGGAGGTAGCAGCACACAGACCAGGAAGTTCCTGCCAAACTAGCCCCGTGAAGTTAACATGATTCCAGAAAAGAAATGCTCTTATCAAGAGATCTTACAAATGCTATTTTTTAAATGGTCATATACCTTTTAGACTCTAGGGGCTGTTTCTGAATTTGTATTTAGCCTTAAAATGTAAATAACCTAAAAGAGATAAAAATCTTATAAGATTAACATCCAGGAAGCATTAGTTTGGTATCATTTTGTCTACAGAAATATACACTGTCAGATTGCTAGTGCTACTGTAACCAAGTACGTCAAACTAAGTGGCTTAAACCAGGGTCCTCAACTGTAGGCCGCAGACTAGTACCGTTCTATGGCCTATTAGAAATGGGGGCCTCACAGCAGGATGTAAGCGAAGCTTCATCTGTATTTGCAGCTGCTCCTCAGAACTAGCATCGCTGCCTCAGCTCCACTTCAGATCATCAGGCATTAAATTCTCATAAGAGCACTGGTCCCTGGTGCCAAAAAGTTTGGGGACCACTGGCTTAAACAGCAGATATTTATTGCCTCATAGATCTGGAGGCCAAAAGTCCAAGATCAAGATATCGACAGGGTTGGTTCCTTTTGAGAGTTGTGCCTCCCTCCTAGCTTCTGGGAGCCTCAGACAATCCTTGCTTGTAGATGGCATTCTCCCTGTGTCTTCACATTTTCTTTCTTCTGTACTTGTCTGTCTCTGTGTCCGAATTTCCCCTTTTTATAAGAACACCGGTCATATTGAATTAGGAGCTACTCCAATGACTTCATTTTAACTTAGTTACTTCTGTAAAGGCCCTGTGTCTAAATAAAGTGACAGTCTAAGATATTGGGAAGTTAGGAATCTAATGTTTCTTTCTTTGGGCGAGGTGCGGGTGTGTGTGTGTGTGGGGGGGGGGGAGATTTCAACCTATAACACTCTAAACTGAGAAACTCCAGCAGCAGACAGTCTACTTATAGGCTGATTCATGCAAGCAAAGGCACTGGCCAGTGGCTGACAAAGAAAGAGCACTCCAGACAGAATAAGTTCAGTTACCAATAGCCATAGTCCCAGGTAAAGGTAGTATTATACCTCCCCTTGGAGCTTCTCACTTTCTGCTGCCCTCAGATAGCAACACCAGGAATGTGCTGATTTTCAGAAACAAAGGGCAAAACATTGTTCTAATCTTAGAAAATTTTTAAGAGCAAATTGATTATTAGTTAAGGAACTAAAATTACAGAAGTGATTAAATAAAATCTCATGTAATTTATTTTTTTACAAAAGATTTAAAAATAAAAGGAAGTGTATGTTCTGGTTCATCATTGGAACTACACATGAACTTGTACTGACAGGTTGAACTCCTACTATTGTCTCAGCTCTAGTTATCTTTATTACACGGGCCTTGTCAAGGCTAAAATTTTATATTAATTTGAGGGCTCCTTGGATTTGTGTTTGTTTGCCCTACTAGAATGTTACCTCCCTATGAGCAAGCACTGAATTTTTGTTGTTATTTTGTCATGTTTTTAGATTCTCAGAAATCACATAGCTTTGCCTCAATAAGTAGTCATTTATTATGAAGAAATGATGTGATAGCATTTGAGTAGATTTATTTGTTATCCAGTCAAATGCTACATTATTCATCCAGTCAATCATTCATAACTAATAATATTTATTGTTCTATAGCTTGAGAGGGGCTGGAGAGTTTACAACGATGAAAGAGAAGTAAATTTTCTCTCAAAGAGTTTAGGATTTACAAGTAGAAACAAAATAGTTTTAAAAATCAAATGATACGAATATAATATACAATGGTAAGAACAACAAGGTAGAGTAAAAGTGCTATGGGCATACAGAAGGTGGGAGGGACTATCACATGCTGGAAGAGCAGAGAAAGTTTATGAAGGAGATATTTGAGGTAAATCTTAATGAATGAGTAGAATTTTGAGAAATAAAAATGAGAATGAAGGGAAAATAGGGAGAGAAGGAACCAAAAGTGATGTTTTTATATAGCTAGTTGCTATATTCGCAGAAAACAACAACAACAACAAAATAAAACAAAAACAAAAACAGAGTTATTGGGGGACGAGGGACTAAGAATGAGACTGGGACCCTTATTTGCCAAACTAAAGAGTTTAGATAATGTTTATAATGGTAAAGATTTTTCAACATGACAGTGATGTGATTGGAGTATGTCCTTGGGAAGACTTTTGGGTAGCAGTGAGTGGAATGGATAGAAGTAAGATCATTTAGAAACTTGGTACACTAGGGCAGACCAATGGTGGCTGAAAAGGGGTGAATTCACTTTTTGTGGGGCCTGAGGCTACCACACACAATTGGACACTTTAAGAACAACCTGACACACATTAGTAACATTTTATTTTCTTACCTTTTTTGGCTGCAGACTCATCTCTTCCAATGACAGCAATATTGTAACACAATTTTCTGTAGAGACAACAAAGAGATGATTTCCCTTTTTTATGTGGTATGATTAATTATAGTTTAAAACATTATTGATAATTAGCAAAGTTTCTTCTAATTTTACAACTTGCTGGTGGTAATGTCACACTAAGACTCTGATAGGATGGAACACATAAAGCATACAACTATGTCCAGGGACATATGTACATTTTTTTTATATTATAGGAAATCTATAATTCTACTTCACAAATTAGCTGTTAAAAAAGAAAAAACATGTTGCATTTATAATCACATACACTGCATTCTTGAATGCAGTGTTCTTGACAAGAACACTGAATGTTCTCGACAAGACAGACTTGTTTTGACTAGGGGTTGGTGAGAACCAAACCCTCCACTTTTAACTGTACAGTTCTAGTGATTGAATTTCTCCCACACCAGCTTCAGGATCTATACCTTTCAAATCTTGAGTCTCATCCCCTAATTCTTCCAGTGCTGGAAGGCTGAGAATATGTCACATGGAGATATGAACTTTGCTTTGTGTTGCAGAGCTGGTTGAGTCAGCATAGTAGTAATTGGTGTATTCCTGGAAATCATTACTTCACCAGAATAACCAGTAATAAATTAGCCACACAAGGAACTAGGCAGCACAAAGAACTATGACTGTGAACCACTTAACAGATCACATTAAACCCACCGTAAATCATCTCAAACTCCATTTCCTCTTATCTGTCTTTAAAAATTCCCTGATAATTTCAATGCCACTTGGACAGAAGGGGATGGGTACTGCTGGGGGACATGTCATGGAAGGGATGTTGGAGTGAAAGGAGATAAAGGTCAACCAATTGCAGTTAAATTATCTTATTTTTGCTGGCTTTGTGAACATATTGCTAGGGTTTGTAATAGGTGTGCTCTAAAACAGCCCCAGTGATTTCTATCTCCTGGTATTCACACCTCTCTGTAATCCCCTCCCTTTGAGTGTAGGCTGGCCTACTGACTTGCTTCTAGCCAATAGTACAAAGGTAATAGGTTAAGTTATGTAAGATAGTTACTACCATCTTGCTAGAAGACTCTTCCTTGCTGGCTTTTATAAAGTGTGTTGTTATATTGGAGAGGTCCATGTGGCAAAGGACTGAGGGTGGCTTCTGGTCAGCCAGTTAGAGACTGAAGCAGGAAGCTGTTCATCCAACAACCATTGAAGAACTGAAGATCGGTCAACAACCACATGAGTTTGGATATCAGTCATTTTCCTGTTGAGCCTTTAGATGAGGTCCCATCTCTGGCCAATTCCTTAATTGAAGCCTTATAAGAAACCTTGAATTAGAGGACCCAGCTAAGCCATGCCTTAATTCCTGAACCAAAAATTTGTGGGGTAAAAATGTGTGTTGTTTTCAGCTGCTAAATGGTGGAGTAATTATTACAAAGAAATAGAAAATGAATACAGGTCCCTTCCAGGGTTTTAGATTGGTGCAAATGAAGGTCTAAAAAGCTGAATTTATTTGTTTCATGATAAATCTGTCTTTGAATATGGGCCTGCACAGCACAATATAATATAATCTCATACAATCAAACTTCATATTTTATCATTATTTCCCGCATTTTACCTCTGGGCAGGCAGCATGGATTTGGTGCTGGTGATTGCTCCATTGAGTAAAAGATAAATCATCTGCCAAAAGTAAGATGCAGAGGGGGTTTAAGGAGAGGAAATGTTTTTTTGAACCATTTTTGAGAATCACAACATCAATAAGAAAGGGCAAACATAAATTAGGGGAGCAGAAAAAGCACCTGAAGTTAGGAAGCATACATTTAATCATCTTATTGGCATGATTTTCTTACTTTCTCCAGCCAAGTCCAGCAGTTTTGGTGTGGAAGCTGAGAAAGAGAAGGTGAGGGTTACCTAATGGTGCTGATTTGCAAAGTGATTATGAGATTCCCGACTAGTTGGATGGCAAGTTAGAAAAATGTAATATAATATCATAATAAGAAGACATATGGGGACTGGAAGACATAGTGAGATGGGAAAGCAGGTTCTGTACATATAATAAAGGAAGGGAGGAAGAGACAGAATGATATGGTCAGAGAAGAGATTTTGTATTCAAGAATTTGGAAATAGAATATTTCTGAAGGAAGATGATGAGTTAGGTTTGGCCATATAAATGCATGATTGAAATGAAGACAAAAGAAAATTCGTTGACATTTAAAGCAAAAATTATAATACCAAGGGCCTCAAAAAATTGTCATCTAAGATTTGAAGTTATGAAAGAAGCCTATAGAGGACAAGATATTCAAAGATGACTATGAGCTAGGTATTTTCCATCAATATGATCCTGTCTACTTTTCATTCCTGAAAAGGTTTTTTTTTCCATGTGGCTCATCTAAATGAATATTGCCAAAACACATCCTATCATTCTATTAATAATAAGAAACTATAACAAAGGAAATTATAACCTGTAGGCTAAATCATTTTTAATTTAAGAAATACAAATAATGTTTTCCCTAAAATTAACAGCACATACTTCCTTTAGCAGCTCTTTTGTACCACATCTAATTGATTTCAACCAAATGATTTATTAACGGACACCAGAGACAGATCATCTGAAATCAAATATCAGTCAGGACATAGGGTCATAATTCCTGTTTTAATCTCATCTCTTGATCCTGTAGACGTAAAGGTCAGCTGGGCTGTTTTGGCCAGTGAGCGTCCTGCTGGGTATTGGAGTAAAGATTTTTACCTAGAGTTAGGGAAACTAAGATTTCAAAGATGAGTTTTAAAAGGAAAAAGGAGATTAATAAGTTATAGTAGTGGGACTGCATTGGACTCTAATAACATAGTTGTAATTTTAAACGTTAAAGTGGAAAGGCCTTTTGAAAGATCACCTTTGAAAGACCTTTCATTATTTGGGTAATTTCCCACACAATGAGTCCTGCTTCTTCACTGTGTCACAACTTTAATTCCTACTTGCCAGCAGATGAAGTGCAGGCACCAGGCCTAGGCTGTCTGTCAGAAGCAATGGGAGGGCACTGGCCTTGAGAGGAGCTTGCATCCTGGCTTGGGTATGCGGCAATAGGAGCCTTAAACTTTTAGTCTTGGCGGTTGCAGGGTCAGTTTCCCAGAGAGTCCAAAGCAGAGTTACTGGCACAGAAGTTGCATCGAGGGGACAGCAGCTGCCAAATTTCCTCTAGTTCTCAGTGGGAAGGAAAGCGGCAGTGACAGCAGGTTTTATTCATCAGGCCAATTCTGTTGTGAGGTTTTGGACCTTATTCCTGAGAATTAGCGTGAAGTCTGGTTCTCCAGTCTTCCTGGCATTTTTGAGATTTTTGAATATGCTTTGAAAAACTCCATTTTTACTTAATCAGTCAGAGGCATTATCTGTTGATTGCAACTATGAACCCTGACAAGTATTTCATATTAGGAGGCCCTGATGTGAAATTTCTAAGCAAATGCTTATGCCTGAGGATTGTTTCAGTTTTTATTTCTCACTGGAGTGTGGGGAGGGTATAGCTTCATGTAGACGACTGGTGATGAGGTCAACGACCTCTGGATTCAGACTACCACTACAGGATGAGACATGGGGTAGATAAACCCTAGTAGAAGGCCTTGGTTATTTAGGTGCACAATTATTCAACACATTGCTTACTGAATGCCGACTATGTGCCAGACCCTTTGCTACACTCTGTAAATAAAAGTGCAGAAAAAAGTGACCTGGGGAGAGAGTTATATATAAGTATATAAAAACCACAATGTAACACAGTAGGAGCTGTTACAGCAACTTAAAGTGCTAGGGGAGGACATACCTTAAGATAAACCCATTTGAAGTGGCCACATTTGAAAAGTAAATTTTTATGAAATATTAAAAACATAAAGAGAATTCACTCTACCCTATTTACCCAGAAAATTCAAGAAGGATTGGTAGAATGCTTCAAGAACCACTGCTTCGTGAGTCTTGTAAAGAGTTAATAAGTTCCCTAAGGAATAGCATTCAACTGAATAATGATTTAAAAAGTAAAAAGAAAACATTGGAGACAGGAGAAATAATGTTTCATCCTAGCAGATCAGGTGCTCACTTCATTAGCAGTCTGGAGTGAAGTTGGGGTAGGGAGCTGGTGGTTAGTGTTTGAAGATGGAACAAAGATATTATTTTTTAAAATCAAGAGCATTAATATCTTTTGCTTAGGACTAGGAAAGGGGGGGTGCCTTCTTGGTGAGAGAAAAAGCAATTTGAAGGTTTGTGTATTTTGGGGGCTGGAGATATCTTTATTTCAGAGGAAAATCTGGCTGTAAGGAGGAGGTGAGGTCCAGTTGAGAAGAAAGAGCCTCATAGCTCAAGGGAGAGAAGAAAGGAGGGCAATAGGCTTTTTTTTTACTTCCTTTTTATTTCTGGGTCAATTCACCAAGAAGGAAAAGAGGCTGGAATTTAGAAGTTCAAGCATAATCCTGTGGTTCAGAGAAGACACTATACAGTTATAAAATTGTATCTGTGGCAAAGTTCCTCAGTAACTAAATAATACCAGATATAATAGGAAGACTTTGTCACTTAAAGTTGTCTAATTTACATCCAAGAAATAATTTAAATAATGAGTCACTATTTTAAAAAATCTATGAAAACATTAATATGTATGTGACTATCTTTGGCAAGATGTTTTATAGTTGAGAAAACTATGCCCCATGTACTTCACAGATCTAAAAATACAAATTGGCATAAAGCATGTAATTATATTTTAAAATGACAAATAGGGAAGCCAGGTGCTATCCTGTAAGACACCTGTGTGGTAAGGAACTGAGGCCCTGGCCAACAGTTACCTGAGAGAGCTTGGAAGTAGATCCTTTGGCACAGTCAGGCCTTCAGAGGAGTTTGGCCACAGCTACCTGTAACTACAGGAGAGACGCTGAGCCAGAACCACCTAAACACCCAGCTAAGCTACTCTTGGATACTATATGTGTTTATATACTGTGTGTATGTATATATGTACGTGTGTGTTTATATATATATATAAAATGTATATATATATATATATAGTGTGTGTGTGTGTGTGTGTGTAGTGTAGTGTAGTGTATCAGCTTGGATGAGCCAAACTACGTTTACCAGAATTCCCTTTCCTAGCTATATCGGGCCACAGAAGATGTTCTTGTGAGAGACTTGGATGATGGACATGAAACGGCAGCCATTTTGTACCATGGGCACCTGTTTCCTATCTGCAGGGCTCACTTAGTTGGGGAGAGGTGGAGGCGGGGCCTGTAATGGCTCCACCTTCTCCCGGATCCTTCTTCAGCTCCTCTCTCTCTGAACTAGGTGTGTATGTTTGTTCTGCCAAGAAGAACTGGCTTCCAATTGAGGTTTCAGTCTTTCCTCATTGGTTCTGACTCACGCATTTGCGTTCCAGATGGCCTCTCTCCCCCACTTTACATTTGTCTTTCCTTCCTGATTGCCTCCCTGTGCACGTCAAGCTCCAGCTTCAGACAGAAAGATAATAGCCTTCCAGATTGATTAACCAGCTTTGCCAATTAAGTAGGGTCAAATTTTTGTAACAAACACGTGTATATGTATGTATACATGGACTTACATGTGAATGCATGCATGTGTATTTATGTGCATATGTGCACTTGGTTTTGGCTATGTGGGATCACTCCGATCCATCATTAAGAAGGTAAAAGTAACACCTGCTGACAAGCCTCAATTATAATTTATGTAATTGCTCATTTTTTTCACTTCCGTTTTCCCCAACTTCCATTTTCTATCCTTTTTCCTATTGATGCTGCAAAGTAAATAGCTATTGTACTATATTCTCTAGGAATAAAATCTAAGTACTCTCATAAATGAAACCCGATAATTGTGATTATAATACTTCAAAATGACATTAAAAGGAGGAAAATATTGAGTTCACATTTTAAAGGTAGAGGTAAAGGCAAACTGAACGTTGAATGAGGTTTTCACTTTTGCTTTTGAATAGAAAGAAGAGACTCCTTTGCCTTCCTCCACTCTCCTTTCAATAGTTTTGACCTAATGATTAAGGCAGGAGCCTATCAAAATACTCCGTATGGCAGCTTGTCTGCTCCTAGGCACTTGGCTTTATTGTGTAAATAAAAGGGCTACATGTGCTGTTTTTCCTATGAGAAAGATCATTGTGGGAAGTATTACTTTATTTTTATAACTGGAAGCGTTCTAGTATATAATTTTTAGAGGTGGAAGAAATTAATATATTTTTGATATCCACCATGTGCATAAGATTGTGCTAGGTACTTTATGTATTCTATTTCATTTAATCCACAAAATAGTGCCGTGAGGTTTGTACTGCCAACGATATTGTACAGATGAGAAGGCTCAGAGAATTTATATAACTTGCCCATAGGTATAGAAGTGGGAGGTCTGTCAGACTTCAAAGCAAATGCTCTTTCTATAAAACTGTACTGCTCCCTTTACAGAGACCTCAATTCTGAAACGAATAATTATAATAATGGCCTAATTTCCTCTTTGGTCTGAAGCGAATGTGGATCTGCTGGAAACATTTTTAAAGTACCTGAACTGCAGCTGAGTTATGTGCTCTATAAGTATACTTTCATATAATATAGATTATATTAAAAATATAGATTATATTATGAGCCCTGCCTTCTCTAATCAATTCTGTCAAGAGGCAGCATAACAATGAGATTGAAATGCAAATGTTCATGTAGTTACACTCCTTACTTTGGGGCATTGGGAAAGTTTCTTAACCTCTCTGTGTTTCACTTTTCTTATCTTTAAAAAAGATCTAATAGCAGCACCCATACTGTAATGTCGTTAGGATTAAATGACATATTTTGTTAAAAATCATAAATCAACACAAAGAACACTTACTATGGTCTTGCTATTATTTCAGTGTCTTGTGTATAATAACTCACTTATTATAACATCTCTGTGAGGTAGGTTTTGTTATTACTTCCATTTTGCAGATGATGAAACAGAAGCACTTAGAGGTGAAGTAATTTGCTCAAAGCCCCCTATTTATTAAAGTCCAGAAATCTGACTTTGGAGTTTATAACTTTAACCACTAAGCTAGATTTTCTCTCAAACACTAAACAGAGTGCGTGGCACAAAACTCATGCTCCATAAATGTTAATTCTAACATTTACTTCCAAACTTCTTCAGGTGACCTGGCTTCATTCAAATATATCAAACATGCTTCTGAAACCTAAATTCACACCTGTGGAGGGGCCACGGATGCTACTCATGTGAGCCTGTGTGGGATGTGCTTCCGAACCAAGGCACTGGGCTTCCCTGAGCATGCGTCAGAGCACAATCATTCCCCTTACCCACAGGGGATGTGTTCCCAAACCGCCCCGTGAATGCTTGGAACCGTGGATAGTAACGAACCCTATAAGGACTATGTTTTGTCCTCTATACGCACACCTGCGATAAAGTTTACCTTGTAAATCAGGCACAGTAAGAGATTAATAATAACAACTAACAATAAAATAGAACAACACAAGAATATACTGTAATAAAAGTTAAGTAATTATAGTCTCTCAAAATATCTTTTTATACTGTACACACCATTTCACCTGAAGCACTTTATGGCTTCTTTTGGCCATATCCAATTTGCCAGCATCATTACCCTGGAAAGTAAAAACGAAACCCCAAATAATGGGTGACTACAGTATGTCAGTGATTACCAATTACAATTTTGCCTGAAAAAGTAAGAATTAATTGCCAAATGGATTTCTATAAGCAATTAGCTCCAGTAAAAGGCCTATGGAAATATCCACCTAATTTTTTTTGCTTTTCTGATGTCCCATTATCTTTTTATTTTAGAAAATCTTGTCTTTTACACTGCTCTGAAAAAGCTGTGCAGTCCTAAGAGAAGGGATGTGCGAATAATCAGCATTCATATTATAACCATTTATGTTATAACCTTCTTCGAAAAAGAAAGAAATCTTTGGAATGTATTTTTTCTCTTAAAATCCAGTTGCTTACAAGTTTTCATATATGCAGTGGGGTAGTTCCAAGTCATACCACTGGTTACTTATTTATATCCGACTGATACAGTCAGCGTCCGACTGATTCATCGTATCACAAAGGCCTGCTTACAGCTGAACCAGCATATATCAGGCACTCGTTTAATACATACAGACTTCTTCATTTTTAAACTGTCTTTACTACGAACAGGTGAACCAACAGAGAAGTGTCTTACAGATCAGTGGCTGTTAAAATGTGTGCCCTGATCAGCAGCATCAGTAGATCTTGGTAACTTGTTAGAAATGCAAATTTCCAGTGCCCATTCCAGACCTATGAAGTAATAAACTCTGAGATGAGGACCAGCAATCAGTGTTTTAATAAGCTCTCCAGGTAAATCTGATATACAATTAAGTTAGTGAACCACTGCTGTAGATTATACTAATGAAGAGGAATTTTCTACTCAAAGGCTAACCTTATAATCAGCTCTTTCTTCTGCTTCTGAAGATATGCTTGCCGCATAGGCTGAAGGGCAGGGTGACCTTGAAATTAACTAAAGACTCATCTTCTCTTTTTGCTTGTTCTGTCTAGGTTGCAGGTGTATTGCCTGAGTTCTTATCTGAAAATTCCAAGTGCACCTGTAACTCATAGCAACTCCCAGGGTCTGTAACTACCTGAGAACAAATCAACCAATCAGCCCATGCCAACTGTAACAGCACAGGTAAGCTCTATAAATGCAAGATTGTCCTTGAGCTCAGGGCCCAGATCTTCAGAGTGCTAGCTCTTCTGGGACCCCTGGCATAATAAACCTGAGTTCTCCAACTCTGTGAGTGGTGCTTGGTTTCTCACCAGTCTGATTTTTCTGCAACACTGAAGTGAGTCTGAAACATACATATCCCATAACTAACTCATGAAAAAAAAAATTGGCCATTTACACCCCTTCTAATTAGTCTTTAATCGGGGTCAAAATGTTCCTATTTTAGGCATTAAAGTATCTTCACACTTTGCTGTAGTCTAAGGCAGGACTGAAAATAAGAGTAGCTTCAAGATTTCTAAATATTTACAAATTAATTGATTCAGAAGCTCTGCGGGGTGGAGTTGAAGTAGCTGCATATTTAATTTGAAGTTTCTAATGCAAAATAGATTTATGAGAACCCTGGCCTCATACATTAACTGGAGATCAACTGGAGCCTGAGGAGTCAGTATGGATTGTCTTTTGCGTTACTTAAGTCCAAGGGGGAAATTTGGTCCATTTGTCCCGAAGCTTAAGGTCATAGCTACTGTTGAGGTCACCACTGCACTTTGACTGATAGTATCATATTTTACTTAATAAAAATCATCTCATGTTTAAAATTCCACAATTTCTCTGCTCTTGCCCCTTTGTTGCCCACTCCTTGTTGCCTGTTACCTAATTTTAGGTTTCCCAGTGGACAATATTTTAATCTCCCATAGTGAAGGACACTACAGGGATAAATGAAGCTTGACCATGTCACCTCCAAAGAGGACCTTTTTCATTGTCTTATATCTCATAGTTTTGTTTTTTTCTCAATATCAAGACACCAATTCCCAATCAAGTGTGTGATCAAAGTGTCAGTCATTTAGTTGTTTGGAGAAGGCAAAACCTTATTTCAAGGGTACTGCAAGAAATCTTGACCAAGTTCACAGGCAAAAACAAACAAACAAACAAAAAAACCCACACAAAAAACCCCTACTTGATTACAGGTATGGAGAAATGAACCTTGTATAAAATAAAATTGTGCAAGGGCTGCTTATTTGAGCTCATTTCTCACTGTGAGAGTCAAATGGGCCACATCCACCCAGGGGCCTATGGATGATACCTATAGGATTCTGAATGTGTTTGAAAATAGAAAGGTAAATGAGAATAATTGACTCCATGCTCTGGAATAAGAGCTAAATACATTTTGCAATGTATGATGAAAGACTAAATGAGAAATCAGTGGGTACATGTGAAAGATTGGAAATGTGAAGTAGCTACGGATGGGGGAGTCTGCCCTGGAGTGGTAGGTGATGAACGTTGTTCTGTCTAGGAAAAGGAAAAGAAATTATTGATAAGATCTGTCTAGAGCTGGAAGTGACCAGTAGGCAATCTTTCCTCCACCAGCTCTGAAAGCAAAGCCAACTCTGCAGCCTAGTGCAGGGGTCCAGGGCTTCTTGTTGGTGGATGTGAATGCAGAGAAGGTAAGAGTTTGAGAAACTCCGGTAAGAGGCTGGAAAGCTGTCCTATAAGCAGTGCTGATAAGGAGACATCCTGGTGGAGTGGAAATGGGGTCATTTGGCTGGGGCTGAATCAAACTCAGTGGTTCTGTTTTCTTCTTTGAAGGCATAATGAAATGTGTTTCTTCCTGATAAAAAGTTGTCAGCTTCTCAGGGCCCTGCTTCTGCTCTCAACCTCATTGTGATTCCCATTTCGTAGCATCAAAGTATGGCAGGTGTGGTGATTACTCTCCAGGAAAGTAGGAGAACTGGGGCTTGCAGTCATCCTGGCTCTACTTTCCGGGCCTGGTGGATGTTTACCTGAAAGCAATATTTAGAGACAAAGTCTGTTCTAATAGGAATAAAGCAGAACCTTCGGATTTAGGCTAAAACTGCTCTTTGAGGCTGTCTGTCTCTTGCTCCTGGGAACAGATGACTCACTCTATCCTTTCTGGTTCCTGTGTCCATAAATTCCCTGAGTTATCTAAGAAATGCAGTCTAAGCAAATTCCAGTTCCTTTCTGAAACATGATGTAAAATTCTCCTTTACCTTCATCTCTTCTTTGCCTTCTTTCTAGTTCTTTTACTGTTATCATTTGGCTAGAGTTATTTTCTGTACTTTATTAAGTTGTTTTTCTCTCTGTCAGTTCAGAGCAATACAATTTTGGGTTCTGAAAACAGATACTTTCATCTATATAGTTCTTGCTTTGCGTGATTCCCACATGCTTGAATTTCAGTTACCTTAATTAAATGACACCAGTCTCTCAACAACACAGTTCACATTTCAGTTACCTCTGTATTTACTGAGTAATTGCATAAAGTACAAACTTTGCTGCTATCTCATCAGTTCACAAATCACTGCAAATGACAGACACCAATCATGATCAGGGATCTTCACATCACCATTTTCAAAGGCCGTCAGCGATTGATCACAGCACATCTGTTATTCAGTTCATACACAGAAAGCAAACTACTAGTTGTATTGCCTCCTGGTTTCCAGCAGTGGAGCGATAATACAGGCAAAGTAGTTTAACTTTTAAAGCACTGCTGTTGTCACTCTGTTTCTCCTGGGGACTGGAAAGTGTGAAGATTTGCTTTTTACCACCAAACACAACTTTATTAATCCAGCCAATGTGACAAAGAGGTGTTTTCACTTATTTTAAAGACTTTTTAAAGGACAGGCTATTCATACTACACCTGGAGATCACATAACGTTAGCTGAGTTTTGGGAGAAATGTATCATAAAACATGCAGTTAAAAATATATAAGCATTATGATAGGAAGTAAAAATGCGTAATACCTGTGCAGTAGGGCAAAACTTTTACCTTACTGTGCAGATAACTCTGCAGTATTCAAATCCAAGGTAAATGGAGCTAAAATAGCTGCCGTGGGAATGTTGAAACTGCTGCAGTTCTAGATATGCAACCGGAAGTTAGTGACCCCAGCAGCAGACATGAGGAAAAGGCTTGTAATGAACAAATAAAGAGGTCTCAGAAGAAGCGACATTGGCAGAAAACACTTATTCTCAGAGGTATTTCACAATATCAAAAGTACAAAGGATGAAATAGTGGTTTCGTTGATCCAAACCTAGAATGGAGTATGACTATATTCACCAAGGTGTAATCAAGGCATTCATTCCATATGATGAGTTATACAATAAGAAGTCAAGCACTGTTCAAACTATTCTTGATAATATTTTTTACAAAGAAATTAAGTACTTTAACTTTCAATGTTTCTAATGTTTTAAATTACAGTGTATTAAATAAAATATTAGTTTAACTATTTTTTGATGTACCTATATAGTTAGAACTGACAGTAAGAGAATTTCTAATGTTTTAGCAAAACATTTGGAAGGTCACAGAAAAATCATATTTTTTTCATCAGTTATTAAGATTGCCTTTCATGGTTTCAGCTTGCACAGCCATTTTTGTGGTCCCTTACTACTGTGCAAAGGGAACATTGCTCTCTCTCTCTCTCTCTCTCTCTCTCTCTCTATATATATATATATATATATATATATATATATATATATATTGCTATATACATATATATATATTGCTATATACATATATATATATATTGCTATATACATATATATATATATTGCTATATACATATATATATATATATTCATTTACTTAACAGCTATTTATTTAGCACTATTTGCCAAGCACTAGGCAGTGAATAAAACAAAGTCCCAACATTTTTAAATAAATTTAAAGTATGTCTAGTGATTATAAGAGATATAAAGAAAAATAAAGCTGATAGATGGTATAGAGATTAGGGAAGCAGGGTGGTATCTTATTTTTAATGTGTGATCCCTGAGAGCCTATCTGTAAGGTTATGTCAAACAAGGACATACAGATATCTGGAGGAAAAGCACTCCAAGCAAAGGAAATACTGAGTATATTATTATTCCTTCTTGTATTGATGATTCTACAAAAATATTTTCTTGGTAACTTGGCAGCCAGGTCTTGGTGAAGTCTTAGACAACAGCTATAAGGCTGCTACATTTAGGAATATGTAGAATGGTCTTTGTATGATGAGCTCTAAATAGCTGGGCCTCCAGATGAGTGTAATAGTGAATCGATTCATTTTCTGCGTTATAATTTCCTGAAAAAATGTATTGATTCAGATTTTACTTGGTTTCACAGTTAATAATTAAGCAGAGGTCATTCATTTGAGAATGTACAGTTTCTACCACCCAAACATTATCTTTTATATGCCAGACATGTTAAGCATAACAACTCTTAACGTTTATTATCTTTAAAAGAATATTCAAATGAAATTCAGATGTGTTTCTAGTTTTTTGAGTTGTGTTGTTGATTCAAAGATCTTACTTAGCCTTAACTTGTATTTATTCATTTCTCCAACTAGGCTGTGAACTTTGATTTTTTTTTTCACCGATAGATAACAATTGCTTTAAAGAGAAAAAGATTAGTACTTAGTAAAACAGAAATGAAATACATGCCACATATTTGTGTTCAAACTGCAGAAACAAGTGAAGATAAAAACAATACTTAGTTTTATATATGTGCTAAGAATTGTCTTCAGTGTATTTACTAGTTAAATCTTTAAACAATCTATAAATTGTATACAATACTAAGGGATACTGTTATCCTGCTTTGTGGATGCAGACCATACTCAGCTGGCTACTGGTAGATCTGGAATTTGAACCTAGGCAGTGGGACTCCATGGCCTTTATTCTTAATCATTAAACCACTAGTTGTATCAGAAAACATCTTTCATGGACCAGAAGAAACAGTTAAGCAGGAATTTCATCATAAGCACTTATCTTCCCTAGCTGTTTCAAAAGAATCATTTTTCTCCATATAAGGCTCACACAAGCATAATACTGTCACACACACACACACACACACACACACACACATATGTGTGTATATATATGCACACACATATATATATATAGACTCATATATATATAAATATATATACATGTATATATGTATATATATTTGCTGTATCAAGTATATGTATAACTTTAGTGAATACTGAAAAATATTAGAGTGGCTGACCAAATTCTCTCTTCCCTCAGTAATAAATGAGAATCCTAGTTTTTCCATAGTCTTGTCAGCACTTGGAGTTGTCAGTTTGTGTAGGGTTATTTAACTTTTAACCCTTCTGGTGTTGTTTAGTAGTAATTCATTGTGATTTTAATTTGCTTTTGTCTAGAAGATAATGATATTTAGCACCTTGTCATGTTCTGAGTTATCTGGATATTTCCCTTTTGTAAAGAACCTGTTTAACTGTTCTATCCATTTCCTATTAAGCAAGTGTGTTTTGTGACCTGTTAGAGATATCTTTGTCTACCTCAAGTCATGAGGATATTTCTGATGTAAATCTTAGGTGATTTTTGTTTTATCTCTCATACTTAAACAATACACTTGGAACTGATTTTTGCTGTGGTGTGAGGTAGAGTTATGACTCTTTTTTAACTCTGTGCATACTTACTGTACAGTTAATTCAGCAACATTTATTGAAAGACTGCTTTTTTTTTGTTGTTCTATTCTCGTCTTAATCTGTTTGAGCTACTGTAACAGAATGCTATAGACTGAATACAACAGAAATGTATTTCTTATAGTTACGAAGGCTGGGAAGTCCAAGATCAAAGTGCTGGTAGATTCAGATATCTGGTGAGCTCCTACTTTTAACTCCCATAGATGGCTGTCTTCTTGCTGGGCCCTCACATGGTGGAAATGGCAAGGGAGCTCCCTGTGGTCTCCTTCAGGAGAGCATTAATTTCATTCATGAGGGCCTTGCGTCATGTTCTAATTTCCTCTGGATGGCCCCCACCTCTAAATACCATTTCATATAAAAATACCACAACATATAAATTTTAGGGGGATACAGTCTATAGAAACTCTATATTGTGACATTTATTACAAATTAATGCCTATTTTATGTGTCAGTGTATTCTAGAGTCGCTACTGTTCTCTTGATTTATTATTCTTCATACCAATTTCATTCTCCTTTAATTGCTATCACTTTATATTAAGTACTGATATCTGCTAGTATTGCTCCTCCAATTTTATTCTTATTTTAGCTATCCTAGGGCTTTGAATTTCATAAACATTTAGAACCAACTTGTCCATTTCCATAAACAACAAGTAAACAAATGAAATATTCCTGAGCTTTTTATTGATATTATATTAAATCTATAAATCAATTTGGGATGAATTAAAAATTTTAAACTATTAAGGCTTCCAATAAATGAATGGAGCATATACCACCATTTATTTAGCAATTAGTTTTTGAACCTGGGGAATCCCAAAATACGCAAAGGTAGAACACAGAGCCAAGAGTTTAGGATACTGCAGATGGGACTAGGAAAGTCAAAAGTTGAGGGCACATTTTGACTCTCAGGGGCCATTAAATTCTTCTTTCTTTTCTTCTCATTCACCTTTTCTTCATTCTTCCTGTATTTCAGGCTGTGTCTTTGAGTTGCTTATCTGGGCTACCATGATTATGACTACTCAGATGCCACAGGTTTTTTAGCTCAAGTATCCTTTCCCAACTAATGATAGATTTTGGCCTTTAGTTCAAATTGTTGAGAAAGAAAATTTAATTTATTATTAAAAGGTCAATATATTATTTGTCTTGGGCAATGTGGGTGGTAGGAAGGGACATGTGAGAAGGGGAAGGTCTCTGGAAGGAGAAGAGACTGGGAAAGGCAATGAATCCAGTCTAGAAATTGCTGGTGAACAGTCAGATTGAATCTAGAAAGAAGGAAGAAACCCATCTTTGAAAACTTATTTTTAGACTCAGTCTCTGAACCTTTGTGATTTTCACAAAGCTATGTAAGTTTTACTCTTCAGTACCTATTTTGTTTACCAATCAAATGTAGATAATCTAAGTAGACATGGAATAAGACAGACTGCATTGGAACTTGTACTCTACTTAACTGCTCTAGCTATACTGTAGTTACCTTTTCTAATCTCTAAAATGAAGAGAAAGTTATTTTGGGGGAAGATATGAAATAGTACGTGAAAAGTTTTTAATATAATATCTAGCATATAGTAGCAAAAAAATGTTTTTATTATTGCATCTCAAATGGTTGGTTCTAGACCTTGGTCCTTTGTCTGATTCTCTGAGGGATGTTCTGCCTTCAACTTCCTCTCTGATAGTTTCTGTCATCACTGCTCAACATCTGCACTTGGCTAACATCCCAACTGTCACCATTTCTCAGACCATTTGAGATAAAACAAATGCTTTTGCAAACAAACTGGAACCATTATTTCATCTTTATAAAACCACTGTTTATGTTCTCATGGAATTTGGTTTCTATTTTTATTTTTTTGGCACATTTTGTTGCTGTGCCTTTAAAAGAGTGTAATAAAACCAGAAAAGGCAAAGAACGCACATGTCTGAGGCCAGTGATGGCAAAAGAAAAGTGGGCTGCTAGATCCTCTGGTCTGACTCAGAGTGGCCGTTCTTAGGTTCCAGTGGTTCTAACTGGGTTTCTAATTTCAGTCCTGAACATGGGTTTTTCTTGTCTGACTTTCCTCAAGTCTTCCCCCACCCCCTTGGTTTAACCTAGCTTCTATCCTCAGTCACGCTATCAGGCTACACTCCCTTGTTCTTTGTGGGCACAAGATTCCTCTGCTTTGAGAACAGAGACTTCAGACTTCAAGCCAAACAGAATTTTGGTTATTCTAGACACTGTGTAGTCTCTTTCTCCCTTGTCTTCCCTCCAACCCCAATCTTTTTCTTTTAGTCTCTTAGATTCATTGATTCTTTTTTAAGTATTCTATTTAAGGAGTACCTTTCTACTGGTTGAAACAAATTAATATTGATAGAATGCTTTACTAACCTAAAGTTAAAGATCATTGTATGTTATCATAAAAAGTAATCTTAGACATAATCTAGGCTAACTCTTTCATTTTACAAATATGAATACTGAGATTAATTTAATATATGAATTAGGATAGGCTGTTGTAACAAATAGACCATAAAATATCAAAGGTTAAATACCTTTTATTTCTCACTTAGTCCTGTTTTTTTTTTTCTTCCACACAATCATTTAAAACCCAGACTAATGGTAGCTATGTCATCCTAAAAATATTGATTTCAAGATCAGCCTAATGATTACTCTCTCAGTGATCTAAAAGAAGAAAAGTGTTAGGAGTAGACCAATGGGACATGTTTTATGGTGGGAAGTGGCCCATATCATTAGAGAGAACATAGTCAAAAGACATATTTAACTAATTGCAAGGTTGGTTGTGAGGCCACAAAGAAAGAAAGCATATTTCGAGAGACAGATCATTGTGACAGAAACCACAATGATCACAGGTCATGTAGTTAATGGTGTTCCCTCAACACAAGTATACAAAATGGATGTAAGGATTTTAAAAATTCACATTTTCAGGAAAACAGAATTCTACTTAAAAATGCATGGGAAAGGTAGAAGTTGGAAGGTGAAGAGTGATTAGTACTTTCATGGGTTAGGATTCTGAAAAAGTATAACATTCCCTCAACACCCATCTAATTATCAGGTGTTTCCACATACATGCTTTCCATTTTTGTGTATATGTCATATACAGAACCCCAAAACATTTGAAAAATAAAATGGATAGGGAAGGAAGGAAGTTGGGGAGAGGATGGAGAGATGAAAGGACAAAAGGAGGGAAGTAAGGAGAAGAGAGGAAAGACAGAATAATAGCAATTATCTGTACTAGGGAATTATTGTGTGCTTTTTTTCTCTCTTCTATGAACTTGCATTAATCTGTCATTAGCTCTTCTTCTCTAAATGAATACATCTTATCTCAAAAGTTCAAATATATCAATGGCTATTACTCATTCAAAGAAAAAGATACATCAACATAGAATATATATCTGTTCATTCACCTCTCTGTTTATCTATCTATTGATATATCATCATCGTCATCATCTATCTACTATCTATCTATCTATCTATATCTATCTATCTATCTATCTATCTATCTATCTATTATCTTTATATGATCTATTATCTATCTATCATCTATCATGTGTCAGAGTCCCAAGGTACACCTGTTTATTATTCAAATACATGGCTGTCTCCCAAATTCATACATGATTTTCTATGTATATTTGCTTGCATACAGAAGCCCATTGGTGATTTTAGTTTTTCCATCTGTAGAAAGAAGAAACATTGCTATTGTCAGCTGCTTTTCTAACACTTTCTAAGAAAAACCCTGTGGTATGTTTCAGTGATGGGGGTGATAAGATTTGTTAAATCATGATCCAAACTGTCTTTAACAAGTTTCAACAAAAACTATAAATAGTTAAGCAACACCATCTGTTTCGCATATTTTTATGTCAGAGATATATGAGGAAAAACTTAGAGTTGCCAACTTGAAGCTCCTCAGAATTGTCTGCTGTTCCTTGAAGTCTGTGCTAATGTATCTTTTGCTTGTGTCATAAGCTCCACAAACTGACTGGTATCATCTACACATAAATAACAGTATAACATTAGTTTTTTAAAAAATGCTTCCTTACTAACTGAGTCTAAATATCAGAGCAAATTTTATTTGCTGTTATGACCTTCACTCTTTATATCTCTATATGAGAAGATAAACGTAGAAGTTCTCTAACTTTATAAGCAGATTGTCTTTCAAAGTTTTGCTTCACTCCAGTTTTATTGAGGTATAATTGACAAATAAAGTTATAATATAATCAAAGTGTACAACACTGTAATTTAATATATGTACACATTGTGAAAGAATTCCTATAATCAAATTAACATATTCGTCATTTCATATAGTTACTGTGTGCGTGTATATAAGAATGCTTAAGATACATGCTCTTAGAAAATTTTAATTATACATTATTATCAACTATAGTTGCCATACTAAACATTAGATCCTCATAACTTATTCATTTTACAACTAAAACTTTGTACCCTTTTACCAACCTCTCCCTATCCCCACCCCCACTTTCAGCCACATATAAGTACAACTCTACTCTTTCATTTTGTTTGCCTTCTTCTCTGCTCCTTCTCACTCTTCCTTCCCTCCCTCCCTCCCTCCCTCCCTCCTTCCTTCCTTCCTTCCTTCCTTCCTTCCTTCCTTCCTTCCTTCCTTCCTTCCTTCCTTCCTTCCTTCCTTCCTTCCTTCCTTCCTTCCTTCTGTTTCTCTCTCTCTTTCATGATTCCATATATACCTCATACCATGCAGTATTTATTCTCTGTCTGGCTTATTTAACTTAGCATAATGCCTTCCACTTTCATCCATGTTGTCACAAATGTTGTGATTTTCATCTTTAAAGTTGAATAATATTCCTGTATGTGCGTATCATATTTTCATTATCTATTCATCTGTTGATAGACCCTTTGTTTATATATCTTGGCTATTGTGAATAATGCTTTTGTAAATATGCGAGCACAGATAATTCTTTGAGACAGTGATTTCCTTTCTTTGAATAGATACCTAGAAGTGGGATTGCTGGATCATATAGTAGTTCTATTTTTAATTTTGTGAGGAATCTTTACACTATTTTCCATAGTGCGTTTGAGTTATATATGTTTCTTATACATTTTAGATATTAACCTCTTATCAGAAATGTGGTTTACAAATAATTTCTCCTATTTCATAAGTTGCCTTATCATTTTGTTGATGGATTCCTTTGCTGTAAGAAACATTTTAGTTTGATGTAGTCTCACTTTATTCTTTTTTTGTTGTCTTTTTTTTTTTGTGGTGTCAAATAGAAAAACAAAACAAAACATCACCAAGCAAATTGTTTTTTATATATGCTGGTTATATTTGAAATAAAGATGAAGTTTCTCACATAAATCATATTATAATTTGGTGGTTAACTCCCAAATTTTGTCATAGACACTCTCTTCCTTTCCCTTCTATTATTCATTTCCTTTCAAATCCTACTATACTTTCTTTCCTCATTTTGATTGCATAAAGTGAGATTTTAAATCATTAGATAAAATGAGTTCAGGTCAGGGAGGAGTGAGAAACAGATGTGTTTATATGCAATAGTACTGAACTAGAAGATGGGATTGTTGTTCAGTGGAGATAAAGGTAGGGGTTTTAGGGTAATCCTACATGCCTGTTTGGCACAGCTCACATAAAAGATTTTAGATTTGGCTCACATACACTGAGGATTGTGTCCACAGTGTGAAAAACTTGGCATATAACATTCATTGTAATGATATTTCTCTGCACTATTGTATCTCTGTGTCTATATTCTAACTTTACTATCATATCTCAATCTGTCCTACACAAGACTGTTACAGGAGACACCTTTTGTGATAGGTCTAGAAGTATGTATTATTATAATTAAAAAAAATGAGTTTTTTCTTTATTTTTAAATTTAAATCTTATTTATTTTCAGATTAATTAATACATTAAGATGGTTCAACATTCAAAAAGAAAAAAATCTCCCTTTTATTTTTGTTACCCTGCCAACAAACTCCCTTCTCTAGAATTAACTAATATTAAACATATTCTGTGTATCCTCACAGAGGTATGTTATATATACAAGTAAATGCATATCTATCTATCATCTATCTATCTATCTATCTATCTATCTATCTATCTATCTATCTATCATCATCATCATCATCTTACTTCTTTTATTATATATATTTTCTTTGAATTATTCTTTCATTTAATATATCATGGAGATCATTACATGTTACTATATAGTGAGTTTCTTCATTTTTTAAAATAACTGTTTAGCACTTTATTTTCTGCATGAACACGAGTTATTTCACCACTACTCTATTATGGGATAATTGAATTGTTTTAAAACTTTGCTATTACTAAAAAATAATCAGGTGATAATTTTCCACAAACATCATTTAGAACACATACAGATAAAACCCAAATGGATAAATTCCAAGATGAATTTAATATCACAGACATATACTACTAGCACTATACAGTGTAGATAATAAAAAGGCTTTATTAGGGATAACTTAAAAACAGAGAAGTATTACAGTACATGCATTTCCCTGAAGTCTTATTTCACAGTGTTGGGCTGAGTATAAATGTTCTAAATGAACACTGACCAAAGTTTCAGTAGACAGGGACATTTTATATTCTTTATTTTATTATAGTTAAATAAATATCCACCTTTTTTCTTTATTTTCTTATAGATAATTAAATAAATATGTATGTAGATTATCTTTCCATTATCTTAAATATAAGAAAATGTAGAAATATTCTCATATTCCCCTTTTAAGCTAAAGAGTAGCATATTATGTATCCTTTTCTTTATTTTACTATTTTAATTCAACATATCTTAGCAAAACTGAACTATATAGAAAGTGCTATTTTTCACATATATTTATTGTTATTACTACAGAAACATAATACTCTATTGTATAGATGCATCACAGTTTATTCAACTATTTTTTTAAAACCAGACATTTGGGTTATTTCCATACTTTAACTATAATAGTAGAATGACAATGGATTATATATGTTATTTATATTCATATTTCATATTATAAGTATGTATATGCTCATATTTTTCCAGTGTGTCTTTGGAGTAGTTTTTTGCAAGTGGAATTGTTAGGTTATAGGGTAAATGCATATGTACTTTTTAAAGATATTGTCAAATTTCTCTTTATATGTCACAAGGCTGTGACATTTTGCAGTTCCACTAGCTCTAAATTAGAAGAAGTATTGTTCCCCTATAGCTTCACCAACAGAATGAGTTTTCTTTTTTTTTTCATTCAACCTCATTTTTTGCTTTTTAAAAATTAAATTTATTGGAATGACATTGGTTAATAAAATTATATAGATTTCAAGTGTATAATTTTATAATATATAATCTATAATATATAATCTGGGATGGCATTATGTGTTCACCACCCCAATAAGGAATTAATATCCAAAATATATAAAGAATCCATACAACTCAACAACAACAACAAAACAATCAATTCAGTTTAAAAATAGGCAGAAATCTTGAATAGGTAATTCTCCCAAGAAGACATACAAATGTCCAACAGAATGGGTTTTCAAACTTTTGGATTTTTGCTTACCTGATGGATGAGAAGTCATCTCTCAGTGTAGTTTTAATTTGAGTTTCTCTTAAATAATACACTTTTATATTTATAAATCATCACTTTCTCAAGAGTCATTTTTTCTTTTAAATTTTTAGAAAATGGAGAAATTTCTATTTGTAAAATCTGTTTCTCACATATACAAAAACATAATTTAAAAAGAAAAAAAAAAGCGTTCTTCTCCTGCCAATATCTTGGGGTTTTCATTTACACTGCAAAGAACAAATTGTAAGCCATTTTGCATAGTGTCCCGGCCTCAAAATGAGGGTTTGATTTACTATGTAATTTATTTCTGGTTCATATTTCTGTTCTGAACAAGCTTTTGGGTTTGAGGTTATAAACAAAATAATTTAACTGTTTACTTGTGGTTAAACAGATGGCATAAATATATGTTAGGAAAAATCTTTTTTGAATAATAAAAAGTAGGACAATAGTTTTCAAAATTAGCAACATCCATTTATCAGACAAAAATTTGCTTAGATAATTTTGTAAAAACTCTTTGTTTCTGTCACAATAAAAAGTTACTTTTTTTTTCTAGTCAAAGGACTTTAGTGCCTTGATAAGTTAGCCAAGTTATTATGTCTGATAGGTATTTCTTTTTGTGTTTCTGTTTTTCCTGAGTTTGACTTGGCATGGATCTTCAAATCTTATTTCCTGTTGCTTTGTATTTTGTTCTTCTTTCACTTGTTTATCATTTCATTCCCTTATCTTAAACTTCTTGCTCAAGACTTTTGTATATTTTTCTCACTTTTTTTAACCCATTGCTTTTTACTCCTTCCTGCTCTCATGGTTTCCTGTTGGCTTGTCCTAACTTTCTGCATCTCTCCCTTCATTTCTTTGATTGAACATTTATGATGCGCCTATTAAATGCCAACCATTGAACTAGGCAGCCAAGTTACATATATAAATAAGGCAGATTTCTTGATCTCAAAGTGCTCACAAACTGGTATCGATCAATTTCAGTTACAGCCTATGAATCTATAAGGCTCATGAAAATCTCTGCTGGTGACTGTCCTCCCTTCCCACCTCTATGTGCCTTATTCTTATTTATTTATTTATTTATTTATTTATTTATTTATTACCTTAACTGTTACTTTTTCATGTAATCCTTTCTTACTTCTTTTTTTCCTCTATTCTCAAAGCTGTTTGTTGCCTTTCCTGGACGCTCTCAAATCACATGGAACTTTCTCCATTTTATTACCTTGTGTTGTAACTTTGTCCTCTACACTGGAAGCTCCACGAGGGTAGGAACAGATCTTGATCATTAACTCTGAATCTCGAGCACCCAACACAGTTGCTATATATTATGTGCATGTAAATAAAAAAGATAAATAAAAGAATTAGAAAGAAGCAAAATATACTTCCCCATGAAGATGAAGTAAGCAAGGGTGCCACAGTAAAATAATCTCCTTGAATGATGTTTCAATGATTATTCTGCAGAGAGATTGCCAGTTTTAATCTCAAGAACCTTTGAAGGGTGTTTTAAAATAACTACCAATAAAATTTGTTTAACTTCGTTTAGTGCTATTGATTGTACCCATGAAATTATAAAGAATAACTCAAAAGTGTTACTTGTGTACTTTCCATTAGTTTAATCACACTTGTACCTCACCGATAACTTCAAGGCCAATGAAAATTGTTACCTGTCTGTCAAAATACAGTTACAATTACACAATTTAGAGCCTGAAGCAGAGGAGGGGAATTGTCTTTTTGTAACACATTCTTTTATTTTAGATGTACAAACATCACAGAAAATAGATTTTAATTTCTCAATGTGTTTATTGATTTCCACATACCTCCAACTATACTTGTATTATGTTTTATTTAGTTGTTTTTGTTTGTTTTTCAAGGTTGATAAGACATTGGGAACATCAGGGACAATTTAATGGCTAAAGAATTTTCTAGTTTGTGATTATACCAAGGAAGAACCAATTTCAGTTCTCATTTATGATACTTTTGGAAAATGTCTTGGTTTAAAAACTATGTGTTGTATCTCTAATTTATTATCTTTTTTATTATCTTTTTCCACTTTTTTCCATCTTTTTAAAAATCACCTTTTCTTTCCTGTGTCACATATGTTTTCAATACAAAATGTGTTTCAACTAAAGCTATTAGATTAAGCTAATAAAAGAGCATGTAAGCTGTGAAGAAATTGGCTCTGAATTGGGTGGAAATTAACTAATTATAGTTATTAATGAAACTTAAAATCAGAATTTTTTTGTTTGGACACTGTGATTAGTACCAGATTGGAGATTTTCTTTTCATAACCATGATAGAAAAGTTTGCCGAAGCATGTTTAATAGAGATAACATTGCATAAAACAAATTTAAAATGAATTAACTCTTTAAAGACTTCAGTAAATTTTATTTGATATACAAATACTAAACCTTATCTGTTTCTCAGGCTGGCACTAGCCTCAAATTTGTCAATTCTAAGACTAAGTAAGACCCAAGATCTGGAAAAAGTTTCAGTTCAACAACTGACCCAGTTTCATATTCAAGGCTCCTTTCATTGTTGGTACCCCAAAGCCACCCAGCTCCCCAACCTACCAGAATTTGGTATTCAATTGTCAATATAATAATAATAATATAATAATAATAAATAAATATATTTCTAACTATAATAATAAATGTATTACTAACATAATCTGTTGATGAGACAAAGCTGAGTTTACTGCTTATTGTGGCAAGGAAGAGAAAACATCACTTTGACAGAGCTTTGGCTGTGTCTCAAAAGGCAAAGTCAAGGTCTGATATTAAGTGAGCATATGAAATTCAGTTTAGATGGATATTTCAAGGTAAAGGCTTTAAGATGAATAAGAATCATGATGCAACAATATGTTTCTTAAACTATTTTATATCTCTTTGTAAATAGCAGGTAACTGGAAGATATACAAACTGTCTTGTTTGGTTGAGATTTAATTGACTTTTGTCTCCACTGTGGAAAAAATAGTTTTGTTACCTACTTGTAACTGGACTGAGTGTTGTTATCTTGCACAAATTGTCAACCCTTACCAAATTTTCAGTCCTTCACTATCTGGCTACAGCCCACCAACTGATGTTGCGAAATTTTATTCCTCCCTTTTGACTTTGCTTCACTGCTAGCACACTTGACTGCATGGATTCTTAAGGAAACCTTAGATTACTTTGTTGATGGTCTTTCCCCCCAGAACCTGAAGAAGCACTATGAGCTTAAGTCTGATGACTTGATATCCAACATGAGGGACTCATCACTACAGCAGACCATGCATGGGCCAGATTTCTCCCTGAACAAGTTTCTGTCTGGGCCAGTAAGGAAGTCCAGTGAAAGGCTTGGGAATGACTTCTTTGGTGGGCCAGAAATGCTTGTTCATCCACCAAGGCTAGACAGCATTATAGAGAGCACTGACATCTTAACTTCAATGAGCAGTGCTGCATAATCAAAACATTTTCATGCACCAACTCTTGGAATCCACTGGACCAAAGATTCTCAGGACTTAACTCCTGGCTCTTTGCTTCAATTTAGCCTTTTATATTAATATTTCTATTTTTCATTTAAGGTATCCCTCTTTTCAGATGCCTGATCTCCAGAACTCTAAAAAAAACTGACCTTGCATGTTACCTCTCAATAGATGATTCAATTAATTTCATAGGCAGTACTGCAACAAGAGTTATCCCAAAGATATTTCTGAGACCTTGGTTCACCTCACTCAGGATATTTATGGTTACCTCTGAGTTGTTCAGCAATGAATGATATTCATTTGTCTTGAACTAAAAGGGAGAGGGTTACTGACAATGCTGAATTTTACCTGAGCCTTGTCCTTCCAGAAAATAGTGATGGTTGAGAAATCTCTCCAATTGTTTGCTTTTTGAAATCTCTCACCTTTTTGTGTCCTGAAAAACAGCTCAATGGAAAGGACCACCCTCCCCCAAATGATTTCGATAAGAATAACTGTCCATTCTTTCTTATGATTCCCATGACTTACAGATGACTTCTGTGTTTACCTGTGACCAAAAACAATTTGTCTTTCATCGAAACTGCTGAGAAAGCCAAACACAAATCCTTTCCCTCTCCTCTTTAGCCAATTTCCTGTTCTTTGTCTCATGACTGGTTAGTTAAGTTTACAACTGTTTGTCCTCCTGAAACTAGCTAGACACACAAACATTTCCTGTTCAGCTAGTGATTGCATGTTTCATTGATTACAAACCAATTTAAGCTGTAAATCCCCTTTCCTGTAACTTGTCTGCTCCTCCCTGTGAAAGTCTAAGGCAAAACCACCCTTCCAAGATGCTCTTATCTCCTCAAGGAGATGATTCATTCATACTATCTCAGTAAGTAGAGCGGAGGGGCTCTATTTATTGCAGTGGCATAAGTGAATTCATCTCCTTAATTGTCTGCTTCATTTTGTCTTGTATAGCTCTCAGGGGAATTAGTGGTGTGACATGGGGAAGTGAATGCCAGTGGCAGTTGCATTTCCTTTTCTTTCACTTTTCAGACAAGTAGAAGAAATGGAGGCAAAAACTATCAGCTTATGGAACCATCAGATAAGACTACGAAGGATACTTATATGTTTTGTTTGCATAATTTCTACATTAGAGAAAGCAGGCAATCAGAAAGCAGGCAATTATAAGTTTTTAAAGCCATTTACATTACTCAGTTATAGTTAATCTACCCATTAATTAAAATAAAGACTATTATATTATTTTAAAATACTATTGACTTAGTGCATGCTTGCCCATTTAAAATTATACCTTGTCACTCTAAGTAGGGGAGTTAGAAGAGAGAAAATTATATTGGCTGAGAATCCAATAGGTGTTGGCCTGGGCTAGACATCTAAATTAACTTAATCCTTTTAATGACCTGTGTAAGGTAGGTATTATCCCCATTTTAGAGACAAAGCAACTGAGGCTTAGAGGTGTTACTATCCCACTTAGGATCACACACCTGGTACCTGATAGTATCATGCTTTCTCAATATTTAACATGCCTTCGAAGCTAATTCTTTCGAAATCAGCAAATAATCTATGAATTTAGAACTCACTCCTTAGGCCAAACACATCTTTGCCTTCTACCTATGTGGTATATATTTCTGAGACCTATTAAATATTATAATTTTTTTTAAATAGTTTTTAAAAATAGTTTTTTAAAAATAGTTTTCACTGCTTTGCATATTCACCAACAAGTAGATTAAGAATACCAACATTCAGATTAAGTAAATATAGAGATAAATAAGCAATTGAATCAAAATAAAAATCTTCGATTGACAACAAAATAGGTTTTAATTATTTGACTTATTTGATCAGAAACTTTCTCTTTCCAGGACAGCTCTGTGCAAAACATCAATAGGAGTTAATGAATAAAAATACATTGTGTCCAAAGCATTTGGCTTTAATGCATTGCACAACCCGCTAGAGGCAAGTGTGAGAGGTCATCTGGTCCAATTGCCACTTTCAAATGATAATGTCAGTTCTTATTGTCTTGAACATCCTCTGGGCTGTACTGTGTGGGTCTGACTGTGTGGGTCTGTCTCTGCGCTCCTCTCTCCTGTCTCCACTTCTCCGTCTGTCCTTTTACCTGTACTGACTGAGAGCTCACTCCAGCCCCGTGAACATCTAGTCCTTCACATTCACTTTATCTGTAACACTGAAAAATAAAAGAGCAGAAAAAAAGTCTGTCCTGTATATTAGTGGAAATTATAGACCAACAAACTTCAACTATTGAATGGAGGGTCAGCAGATGGAAATTAGAAAGTGTTTTTCAGCATCAGCAGATGAAGGATTTTACTCTGAGGCCATAATTTGCCAACACACTTCACAGCTTTGTGCAATGTTTGAGTCATAAAAACTATAATTTAATGATTCCTGATTGTGTAGTCTGAACAGTCGAGTTCAGCGTGACTCTCAGCTTGTTTAACTGACTTTAGATAAGACACTTTACCTTCCATCTGCCACTATTTTTAATTTTCTTGTAGACATTTATGCATTCTGAAAAACAAGCTTTTAAGGGACTATAAATGCAGTCTTAGTAGCTTGGTGGAATGCTACTAAGTAGAGTAATCATCACAAATGTTTCATAAGCAGAGAAAGAAAACCAGTTTTAAAAGAACTAGCAATGCTTAAGTGGGTAAAAAATGTAGTTTTCAATGAAATTCTGTGATATTTTTTAAAATCGAAGGGAAAGCATTTGTTTAAATGGCCTTTTTTTCAGAAATAGAATATTCTATAATTTAAAGAAATGCTGTCAGAAATGGAATGTTCTACAGCGTAAGGGAATGCTGAAATAAAGGAAGATTTCAGGACGCTAGTGTGTGGTACTCAGCTATTTTAGATGCTCCTGCTGCCATCTAGTGATACATAGAAGCAATAACAATATCTGACCCAAATGCTTTCTACATCCAGACCTTTCTCTGCAGAAAAGGAGATGAATGTAATCTGTACTTACACAATTAAGTATCTAAGACACTAAGAAAAAATCATTGTATAACCTTGACATACACTTAACATCAATTGAATAGTGAAAATATAGATCTCACTGAACATTTCAATTGTACTTTTATCTCTGAAATGTTTATCTACCTCTGGTACAATTTCCTTTTCAAATACATTTTACATACATTTCCCACTGAAGTCAATGGAAGGCTAGAATAAATAATTGAGATTAAAAATTAAACTGACATGTATATGGTGACATGGAAATTAGGACGAAATATTTTATTTAACTCTTCAGGACGAATATGTTGCAATCTTTATAGAAGAAAAAGACAGGATATTTTTTCTTTTAGAAAACAGACCCTTGATATGTGTAAATGGTATTTCTTTTAGAGCGCAGGCACATTAAAAAGGAAGATCAAGATGTCTTTGAAAAGACTGAAAAAAAAGGAGAGCCAGAGAAGAGGTGCTAGATATAAAAACATTTAGTGTTTTGATTTCTAATATCACAAAGATTTTTCCCAAAGAGCTATTTAAATATAATAAATATATTTACCTAAGACAAAAATATACAGAAATAAAAAATGCCTTTGATTCCTTCATAGACAAACTCTACCTGTCATGAACCAGGATCAACATCTGGATGACCCTGAGCTGTCGGAACAGTGGAGGACAGCCCGAGCATCCTCCATGTGCTCCATCTACCAGAATAGGCTACTGGGTAAAGTGCGATCTCATGCATTTAGTCATTTATTGGTGGTTTATTATTTTAGCACAAATATAGGATTATTTTCTGGTCAAAATTTGATCAGATAGTGACATATGCCAGCAGCTATA
This sequence comes from Macroglossus sobrinus, assembly GCA_004027375.1. Classification (NCBI taxonomy): domain Eukaryota; kingdom Metazoa; phylum Chordata; class Mammalia; order Chiroptera; family Pteropodidae; genus Macroglossus; species Macroglossus sobrinus. The sequence continues at coordinate 74,702 of PVKZ01003326.1, read as the reverse complement.
TCATAAATTTAGATGTTTTCTTTTTTTTTTAGAGGTACCTGTGAGTGGAGTAGAGTAACTCTTCATAAATTAGGTAAAGCGATCCAGTAAAAACAGAGATTTGTAACCCAATTGTCTATATCAGTCTAAAACTTTGTAATACTCGTCATTTATAAAAACAAACAAAAGAAAATAAACAAAACTTTCAAAAAAACCCCAAATCCAGAAATATGAAAATCAGAAAAAAATTTTTATTGTCAAACTATGTTAATAACATGATTTCAGCTTCCTTTTATAGCTTATAAAATTTTTTAATTTAAAGTAATCAGGGCAAATATCCCTTTGAAAAAGTTCTACTACTTTATAAACATAGTATTTAAGCAGGTCTAGACCTTTCCCGTTAGCAAAATTTCAAGTTTGCAGAGCAGGCGGGCTCCGTGCAGATGGAGGAAGTTTGGGTTGGTGGAAAACCTGACTCTATCTTCTCTCCCTCTCTCTCTCTCTCTCTCTCTCTTTCTCTCTCTCTCTCTCCTCACTCCTCACTCCTCACTCCTCACTCCCCCTCTCGGGAACTGTTCCATCTCAGCCGGCGGGCTCGGCACAAAATTAGAAGTAAATTTACAAAATAAAAATATTTCAGAATTAGCTACTGATTGGAGAACATTCTTTGTAAGGTGAAAACGACATATGAGACTTTATCATGAGAATAGTTTTCAATTGTGAGAGACTGAGTTCATGATGGAAAGTACAGGAGAATAAGCTGGGCAGAAAGGGAATGTGGAAGATTCTAGAATGAACTTGGCCTGATTGACACACTTCTCTGTGAGCAGCAATTTTGTTCATAACACTTTTTGAAATAAGTGAATTGGGCTTGTGCCCTCTGATTGTGACCTTTCATAATGCGTGATTGTCTAGACTCATATTCATATTTATGTTTGTAATGTCACAGCAATGGTGGTATAAATATGATTTGCATTGCAGGCTTAAAAAGTTGAGAATCAAGAAATATGACCAGATGTTCTTTGATTAACAATTACTCTCACTTTTCTGGCAGAATAATATTGTTAATCAACGCAAGAAGTTCTTACCACAAATACCAGTGTAATATTCACAGTCAGGACTAGCTGCAGAATATGTAATGCCCAAAAAGAAAATGCAGGTCTCCTTATTTAAAAAAATTATTAAGAATTTCAAGATGGCAACAATAGAGCATTAAGCCAAGTGTGGAGCCCTTCTGAGTGCAAGCCTATGTGACTGCACAGACAGCAGCTCATCCCAGGAGAAATCTGGCCCATGCCTCATCCCTGCTGCGGGGTGGGGGTGCAAGTCTAGTCTCTTCTCTTGGCCTTTGCCAGCCTGTGTGGTGGTGAAGCCAGGTGTTTTTCTGTTGTGTTTGCCTGAAGTCGAATAGTTACGGTCTAACCATTTCCTGTCTTTCTAGAATGTCCCTTACTTGGTCTTTTGTCTGAGAAATAGGCTTTTGTTGGAGATTTTTTTTTTTGTCTATCCATTGGCATTTCCAGGTAACTAGTTTTATAAGCTTCAAAACTGGGATATATGAGGCAACAATGAAAAACAAAACCCCAAAAACACACAACAGAAAAACCTCATGGAACTGATCACCATATGGTTTTTTGGGTCCTGAGGTCTCTATCTTGTCTGCCTTCTTCTCTGAACTGTTCAGTTTTTTGTTGTTTGATATATAATGTCCAGGGCTTTAGTTGCATTGAACAAGAGGAATAGGGAAGAGTAGGTGTACTTCTTCTTCCTAGAAGTATAAATCCCTTGCTTGTTTCTTAAAACTCCTTTTTGGAAACAATAATCAAATTCAATACCATATCAGGAAGGTACTTTGTTGAAGTGAAATCTTCTGCTTTTTTCCATGATAAGAATCACTGAACATTTCTCATTTTCTTTTATAAAACATATATTTAATGTGTAAAATTTAATGATGAAAAATAGGAAATTAGTTTGCTATGGAAGGAGATGAGTTTTTACTTCAATCTACTTAAATTACAGTTTTGAGTTTAAATCAATGACATAAAACTACTGCATAGATCAACGAATTGGTTTTTGTCCCCATCAGAGAGTAAGAAGTGCACTGTGTGAGACAAAAATGCCCAAGGAATCACATTTTGATGAAATGAAACATGAGAGTTTCATTTTCCTTCAGTAGTGGAGGGACACAGAGCTCATGAGAAGCTGTCCACGAGCATTCCAAAAGCAGTGCCTAACATCTGGTAGAACCCAGAAATTTTCCAGGGACAGTTACATGTGCCAAATCATCCAGAATTGATTATCACCTTGTCAACTAAGTAAAAATGACTCGAATGTCCTAAATTTACTCACTCCTGTGGGTTCTCTAGAACAGTTAACCAAACCTCAATTTCATAAAATATAACCACCCCCTCAGTAAACTTAATAGTCACACTAGGTCACATGCTCAATTTGACCATATCAAAAAGCTTTTTTATTATGCAATGACTTTCAGCTTTTGTCTCATCATTTGAATTAAAAATAAAAAAATAGTTTTATACAAACTCTTGAGAATGTTGAACATGGGAGTAATTTTTCATCTGAATTCCTTAGAATTCAAATATGTACTAATTAAGGTCAGAAATTAATTGATACAGGACAACATTTGGCAGTAAACATATTCTAAAGACAAGAATTTCTATAAAAAAAAACAAAGAACAAATAAGAATTAATCAGAATATTATCACTCTTAGTGTAAGACTGTATATATGGTAGCCAAATGGTTTGAAAATAGGCTACTAAGTTTATTGTAGTAAACAATAAAGGCAAAAAAAGAAAAGAAGAAGAGATGTGAAAATAATTATCTTAAAAAGTGTGAACCCTGAATCAACAGCATCAGCATCAACCAGGAACTAATAAGAAATGCAAATTTTCTCCTCCCCACCTCCCCACCATTCTCCCCTCTTCACCTGCCCAGAGTTACTGATTTAGAAACCCTGGGGTTAGAAACAAACAATCTGTGTTTCCACAAGCACTCCAGTGATTTTACACAAATGTACACTCATTGATATCAATATTTCATGTCAAGTAAGAAATAATTTTAAATATTTTTCCAACATCTTCATAAAATTTCTCTTCATCATTTAGATCATCAAAAAATCTAAGAGTCTATTTATTACTTTTCTTGGATATTATCTCCTTTTCTTAATGAATTATTGCTTTTGGTATAATCTTATTTTTTTGTTATAATTAACTTCTCATTGACAGATTAATTTTTCTTCATTTTATTACTTACCTTCATGTCTTTTGCTTTATGTTTTATTAATTTTTTTCTCATTTATTTAATGAATAAATTTAAAGATGTAAAAAAAGTCATCTCTTTTATATAAGAAAATTGGAAATTTGTTATTTCTAACTTGTTTGACTGAAATATTAAAAAATATATTTACAAATTGCAGTTAGAGTCATATTTCCAACTTAATCTCTGTTTATTTCAACCTAAAAAAACGCTGCGGCCCCTCCAACATCTTCAGCAGGATGGGAGTATGGTGGAGATGAGATAAGAGTGAAAAGAGTTTTATTACACTTCGATTTCAGCTAAAGTATTTCAGTTTTGCAAATTTTACATAAAACTATGAAACCAAATTGCTAGACACATCTCCCTTTAGGCCCATTACAATTTTCATGGGAAGCCTTCACAGAAGGAGTGAATCAAGTGAGGGTGCTCCAGAGTTGAGAAAGGCAGCTTCTAGGTGTCACACTCCAGCCAAACTTATCTAGAGGAAGCACTTTGTAATGTTTTCTCTAGCAGCAGAAATCTTGCTAAACAATCTATTTTTTTTTTGTTTTTAAAGTAATACACAACACTTAACTGAACAACAATATAATTAAATTTAGGCATATTCCATTGATCCAGAAAATTCAACATGGGGCAATTGTAGTCTGAGCATGAGATCTTTTTCATTCACATGGTGTCTGGTAGAGGACATACCTTAGCAAAAGGAGCAATATGAAAACATCTGGACTGCAGAGGGAATTCCAGGAACTCAGGATAGTTCTTCATTACTGGAGCCTTTAATGAGTGTGGAAGCATTGAATGGGAGACTTGAAAAAAAGAATTAAAGGAGAAAGATGGACACTGAGGGCCTCATAATTGATTCTTTAGTCAAAGGGTAGCCATTGAGAGTCTTCAGAAATAAGCAATATACTCTGATTTGAATTTTCCATAAAATTCTCTCCTTAAAATCTCTAGTAGCTCTGTGGAGGATAGACGGTAAATGTTGGGTGAGAAAAAGGGAGACATCAAGGATAATCCAAGTTTGCCCGCTCAGGGAGGTTGGCAGTTGGGTGGTTGGACAAGAGGATGGTGATTTTTAATTGGGAATATAGAGAAAGGACCAGTATGGAAGAAAAAAAATGAGTTTGAAATGTCTTATGTATTATAGGTGTTAGTGGGAACAAAGGTGGAAATATCCCAGAGGCATTTAAATATATGGCTCTGAATCTCAAAAAAATCTATTCTGAAGATGAGGATATGGGCCTGGAAACTACCTTAGACCACCCAAAGTGGTTTCTGTTTTTTCATCAAATCATTCTTGTATTGGTTGACTTTAGAGGGAGATGTTAACAAATTATAACTAAGAAGGAAAAGATCAAATGCAGCAATATTTTTTTGCAACAGGGAGGCAAAGACTAACGATTTAAGAGGTTATACAAGTACTAACCAAATTCTAACTTTTAGGGGCAAAAAATGTTTTGTTACAATTTAGTAATTAATTTTGTGCATGTTTATAGTCTTATATAGTCTTATAGAGAAGCCTGTTTTTTTTTTCTGGTAATATTTTGCTAAAGACAATGTGAAAAATAATTTCTTTAATTCTACAGAAAGTATTCAAATCTCCAATACAAGCAGATTACAGAACTGAGAAAGGATGTGCTTGGTGTCAAGGGATTTTGCTCTGCTACTTCTGGTTTTGGTCAAACTACTTGACCCTTTGGCATTGAGTTTGATAAATCTATTGAGTAGCTACCATGTACATGGCATTCTGTCAGCAGTGTAGGGAATCCTAGGATATATGCAATGCTACTTCTTCTCTTAAGGAGTTTATACTCTTGAGATATAAATAAGTTGAAAACAATCATCCTATTATAGGATAATAGGATAAGGGTAAACAAAAGAAAAAAGAAAAAAATGGGGAAGGGGGCAAAGGAGATAGAGTGTTATGCAATTTTAAAGAAGAAACAAATACTATTCCATAGGGAGATCAAGAGGAAAAGATGGCAAGGGAAGGAAACATTTATTGCATACATACCATGTGCCTTTTCCTTGCAGGTTATGTACTAGAATTTTGGAACAGGCCATATAAAAACATCACTGCCTGATATAAATTTACTTTTAATTAACTATTAAAATTGTGTTTAGTTAAATAGGGCCATGTGGTGTGAGATCTAAAACTAAGACCCAATATTACGTGCTGTCTTAACATCTAGTGGGATAAAGAGGACTCCGACTGGCCTGACTGCAAGTTCCCCTCTCTGCTCTCTCTGCTCCTGTGAATAAAGTCCCTTAATCAAACAATCCTCCTTATCAAGGAGACCAAGTGCTCTCCCTGCTTGTCTCTGAGTCGGAATTTCAGTTCCCTGCCAGACCATGAAAATAAACAAGCCAAACACATCCTCTCACCAGAACCAAGGGGGCACCCCATTGTCACGATACTACAAAGCCTGCCTCCCACAGCCCCTGCTTGTTCACTTCCTACCCAAATGCAGCCCTGGCCCTGCGTGGTGTGTGATGTTCTGCTCCCCTAGGCTATGAGTACACTGATGAATACACGGCTATTGATCTCATCTTTCCGGTGCTGGGTGTCAAGTATTTGGCCATCCCATAACCTTAGGGTGGGAGTCCCTTCCTCACCAACAGAGTAATTAGAAGGTGATTAAAACAGGCCATGAGTAATAAAAAAATAATAGATAATTTAACAAAACTTTATAATTTATCAATTGCTTAAAAACTCTTCAGTAGCTCCTTAATTAAAAACAAAACCAAACCCAAACAAAAAACAAAGGATAAACTCCTTAGATATGCAAGATTTCCATAATCTTAGTCTGTACTTCCCTCTTCAATATTATTTTCCAAACTAGAGTCTGTACTCCCCATCCAGTCTAAACCATTTACATTGCCTTTTTACTCTCTATGTTGTGATAAACATGAATGTTTTATTCTTTGTTGTTCCTTCCGATGGTGAAGTGTTAGACTGCTTATTAGACTGCTAAAAAAATAAATAAACTAACTCAACACCTCCTCCACATTGAGGCTTTCTTATATATCACACTGAGAAGTTTATGCCTTCTTTTATATTCATACACTTCTGTTTATATAACATTAAAGCCCATGTTATACTATAATGAAAAGATTTGTTCACATACTTTTCTAATTTACTAGTTTGTAACCAGCTTCAGGACAGGGTTGGTCATTTTCTTATTAAAGTGTATGCTTCTTAGAAGTTATCATCAGATAGATATCATATGTTTTAAAATTCTAGTTCAATAAATGCTGTTGAATGAATGAATGAATCATTGTGTTATTATGTCTAACCAATATAGATAGATTTTATAACCACAAAACTTACTGTACAAATAAATAACTTGATTTCTGCTTCTCTTCCTCCCCTTAATCTATCTAATGATCTGAATAATGGGAGGCTTAAGTGTCATCCAGGTAAGAAAACCTTAGATCTTCAACTATCCCAAGATGTCTGTTGGCCACCACTGAGTTGTAATGATTCTATGGTCCTCAGGCATGGACAAGTACAGTCCCAATGTAGCCTCACTCAAAAACCCCGGTGAATTACTCTGCATTCTCTTCGCCCCTAATTAGACTCTTGTAAATCTGCATCTTTTGTGCCTTTTTAGGAGCCAAGAAACCTTTGACTGTTTTTCCTGCTCAACTCTATGTCATGAATACTCTCTAAGCCTTTCCTTGGCCACCACACTCATCTATCTACTCTGGAGACTGCAATTCTGTCACCATGCTTTCATGCTCCTTGGTTTACACCCCAGAAAACAAGACACACTTTCTCTCTGCTTTGGGGATAGCCTAAATTTATTTAGAATCAGAGTCTCTCTACTGTTCTGGTATTCATTTTAAAGTCTCAATCAATTCCATCTCTTTAGGTAAGCACTTCCTAGAGGGAAGATTACATTGTTCCCACCTGAATGTGAAGGGATCACTTCTTCTGGACTTCTGTTTTATTATCTGACCATCCAATTCGTGTTTATCACAAAGAGCTATGATATATTGGCATATATATATATATATATATATATATATATATATATATATATATTTAACTACATCATATATTATATATTTGAGCTTTTCATCTGCAACCTAAGCTTTCTTTTCTCGTTTTGGAAAGATTCTTTTAAATAAATGAAAACCATCAAACCATCAAACAAATGCTCTTGTTCCATAAAAAATTAGTATTTTGTGTGTGTTCCTTTGTTAACTTGCCAGTGTAAATTTAATATGGGAGCTGTTTAATGAAAGGTTTCTTGGCTAATAAAAACAGCAAATTTTACACTAAATTATATTTTTATTGTAAGTCAAATTCCACTAGAACAATGAAAATTTTCAAATACCAAAAACTGTTCTTAAGCCTTAGCTATGTCTCACATATTTCATACAATACTTAATATAATAACATTCTAGTATGAATAGAATTGAGATAATTCCTTAGAGTTCATTCTAATTAGGTTTGCAGATGGCTTTAAGTCTTTTCAGTTTTTTCTTTTTTAAATTTAAACACAATGGGGAAATGAATTAGATATCGCATGTCAGTTAGCTCAGTTACATTGTAAAACAAGTGTAGTATCAAATTATACATGCCATCCATCTTTGGTTTATTCAACTATAGGGAAAAAGCCTCATATTTTATAAAACAAGATCAAACTAAAAGATTGAATCCAACCACTTCAATATTTAATGATCAATAAAAAGTGACATGTGTTTGTCTAAAGAAAGTCTTAGCTGTCTGGACAAACAAATATGCTTCCAAAAATATAGTTTTATTTTCTACTGTTCAGATTGCATCAAGTAGAACTATTATCTTCATTACTGTGAACATTTTATTATCATGTCTCCACAGAAATGCTCTGGTTGAGAAAGAACTTTTGTTCTAAGTTTTTTGTCCCCCAAAACTCTCAGATTTTAATTCTTATTTTCAATCCAGAACTGATTTGTTACCTGTTTTGAAAAGTTTGATAAAAGTTTGATAAAATTTTAGGCCAATTTTGAGTTATTGGAGAATATAAAATATTTTTTTATTAGATAAGTCATAATTTAGGTGTTCTGGGGATAGTTAACTTAATAATTGATTTTGAAAAGTCAAACATTTTTTAGCACATAATTATTTATGAGAAACAATTTTCTTTAGAAAACCAGTGAAATACATGGGTGGTAGATTGAGAGTTTGAAGGTATAGAAAATCTAGAATCTGAAAAATTAGCTTTATTATAAATAGTTTAATGAATCAATTATTTTATGTGTAAGAAAGAATTAGTAATAGGTGGGTCTGTGGTTGTACACTTTTCCCACTTCTAATTTGTGCTTTCCTACATCTTCAAATCTTGAATCTTTGGTCTCCAACTCCTTTCTTTGTGGAAACTCTTGTGTCAGAAAGGGCAGTAAGTCTATAGCCATGCCACCCTGAACAAGCCCAATCCTGTCTGATCTCAAAAGCTAAGCAGGGTTGGGCCTGGTTAGTACTTGGATGGGAGACCACCTAGGAAGTGCTGTAGGTATAAAAAATAAATAAAAAATAAAAAGTAAGGGATTGTAAATTGACAAAGTCTTTGCAATCTGTGAGATCAACCAAGGGTTGCCTCATCTAAAAAAATAAAATAAAATAAAATAAATAAAATGAAAAAGAAAAAAAGGAAAGGACACTAAAATAGAGCAGAGAGGAGCTAAGAATGTTCCTCAGGGCTCTGGGCTCCCTTCTCTACTCCCCTTCTGTATCTCTCTAAAGGCCCAGCTACACGGCATTATCCGGGGAGATTTGTCACTGCTCAGTGTCACAGCTGTATCTCAGTTAGTTGCCTTTTCTTTCCTTCACTAATTTCTTACCCTGATTCCAACAACTGAGGTTATCCAAAGGAATAAGCTACTTTATTGAGGTATGATTGACATAAGGTACATATACGATGTACACAACTTGATGAGTTTGAAGTATATATCTTTAGAATCATCAATATAGTCCATGCTATGAATATCTCCATTGCCTCCAAATATTTCCTCCCACACTCTGAACCCTCCTCCTCCTTCTCCTCCTCCTCCTCCTCATCATCATCATCATCATTGTTTTTAGTGATAAGAGCACTTAACATAAGATCTACCTTTTTAGTAAAGTTTTAAGCATACAATAAAATACTGTTTACTATAGGCTCTATGCTAGGGACTTATTCATCTTGCATATATGTAGGACTTATTCATCTTGCATAACTAAAACTTTGTACCCTTTGACTAATACCTCCCCATTTTCTCCTCCACCCAGTTCCTGATACCCATGTTCTACTCTCTGCGTCAGTGAGTTTGACAATTTTAGATCTTCATATAAGTGGAATCATGCAGTATTTGTCTTTCTCTGTCTGGCTTATTTCACTTAGCATAATGCCCTCTAGGTTCACACATGTGGCAAGATTTTTTTCTTCTTAATGGCTGAATAATGTTTCATTGTATGTATATGCCACATTTTCTTTATTCATTCATTTGTTGGTAGACATTTAGTTTGCTTCCTTGTCTTGGCTACTGTGAATAATGCTACAATAAAAACATGAGTGCAGATATATCTTCTAGATTCTAACTTCAACTCCCTTGTATATATACCCAGGAGTAGGATTGCTGGATCATATGGAAGTTCCTTTTTTAATTTTTTGAGGAACCTCCATACTGTTTCTCATGACGGCTGTAACAATTAACATCCCCACCAGCAATGTACAAGGATTCTCTTTTTTCTACATCCTCATCAGCACCTGTTGTCTTTTTTTTTTTTTTTGAATAACCATTCTTACTAGTTTGAAGTGATATCTTATTGTGGTTTTGATTTGCATTTCCTTGATAATTAATGATGTTGAGCACCTTTTCATACACCTGTTGGCCATCTGCATGTCCTCTGTGGAGAAATGTTTGTTCAGGTCTTTTGCCCACTTTTTTAGTCAAGTTATTTGTTTTTTTTTTTGTTTTTTTGTTTTGTTTTGTTTTGTTTTGTTTTTGTTTTTTTTTTTTTTTGCTTTTGAATTGTAGAAGTAGCAACTGTTATTTAAAACTATGTGTATTATGATAACAGTAATACTTTTGGTGGAAAAAATAAGGTCAGTTTTCCAGCGTTAGGGAACAGAGCTAGGGTAGGAAGAGTTGCCTGAGCGAGCACACATTTATTGCATGACTACCACCTAAGTGATTGAATATAGGTCAAATAGTAAAGGTAGATCACTGGGAACTGGTAACACTGTACAATATCACTGGTATACTGGAGTGAATACCAGGTCCCCCTGTTTTGTGTGTCTATCCCTAGCTACTTTGTGTTGTGCTTCTAACTGCTTGGCCCTACGGCCTTCTTCAGAGACTGACTTTGTGCTATTGGAGCTGCTTTGCTAATATGCAGACAGCAACAAGTGTCCCAGGCAGCCAGTAGCTGATGACTAAAGTTTGGGAGCCTGAAAGCCACACTTCCTGGTCACAAGGCAGGACAAATGCTGAGGTGTAATTTATGTTCCAGAGCTCCTCACAGAATTAGGCTGGAACTGGGATTTTGCCTGAAGTCCACTAGAGCTTGCCTTCCTTGACTGTCCTGCCTTGTTATCCTCTCCCTTCAGCTGGTTTCTCTTGAGAGAACATCCTTACTGAACTATTTGCTCAGGAATCTTTATCTCAGGGACCAATTCTAAGAAATTCAACCTAAGACAAGTATTATGACTGTCATAATTATAATAGTCACAATAGTTAATATTTGGCTTACTCTATGCCAGACAATATTGTGAGATATGTATATATAATTTATTCTCACAACACTATGAATAGGTACTAATCAGCACAGCAGTCGACTTACACAAGAGTTTACAAGATATAAGGCCTACTCAAGTGTCATCCCAGAAATTCCCTTCAAAATTTATAACTGATTTCTCTTCTTTCTTCCCCACAGTCCTATCTGGGCCCCATGATTATGAGTCAGCACCAATGAATATCCAGATAGTCTTTATACTTAAAAAGCTTTAGAGTTACTGTCTAAGGGAAGATTGAGGAAGCGGGCTCTTCACATACTACCTGCTCCAAACTATATACAGATGAGAGGCAGAAGAGGCTGGCACTATGACCACCAAGATATTAATAGTCATGGAAATGTTGGCTAGCCCTTTTACAAGAATAAATATGATAATTTTAGGTGGGAAGTGGTAAAATTAGATATTTTTTATGATAATATTAAAACACATCAGTTCAGAGAACTGTAGAGATGTTAGAAACTTTAAATTCAATTTTGTCCCATTCTTCTCCCCACATGTACTTAACTTAAAGAAAACCATAGCTTCATCATGTGTAAATCACTAATTTATAAAATCTTATATGATTAGAAATTTCATTGCTCTTATAATACCATGATCTTTTTTTCCCCATAAATTAAGCCAAATTTTCAAATCTCTAATGACCAGCCAACTATTGAATACATTTAGCCAAACCCTCCATGCTTGGTAATATTTCTTGTTGTCTTATTTGATTTGGAACTAGAGAATGGTCTCTCATCATTGTCAGAATAAGCGTCTTTCATACATTGGAAAACTATGTTATTTTCTCTTGAATTGCTAAAATTTGTGTAGTTCTTTGCTTTTCGATCATTTACTCATTTGCTACCTTCAAGTTCCTTTCTAAAATCTTCTTCTTCTTAAGTGTATAGCCCAGAACAACATAGTAAGTAGGTGCATTTCATGCATTAAGTAATGATCAAAGTCTGTGAGTATCTGATTGCTCTGCTGAATATCTTGGTAAGTTTACTTTTAACTTCTTTCTGAAGTGTTGCATTAATGCCTGTGTTTTCAATGCTAACCTACTGAATGAATGAATGAATAAATGAATGAATAAAGCCAAGAACAGTGTACTATAGATATGTTTTATTGCAAATCATAAACTTTTTTTCTGACTTTTTAAAAGCAGCATAGATAAATCACTTTTTCCCTGGAGTTAAGACCTGGTAGCATGAAAAGAGAAGCAATCTAGTATCTTGCAAAAAGGATTTAAGACTTGAGTTTGAATCTGGCTCTGCTATTTTCAGCTCTAGAAACTTAAGCAAGTTGCTTAAGTCTGTTATTATTTCAGTCTCCTCATCATCAAAATGGGAATTTTTATAGCTACTTTCAAGGCTGCTTAATGGGTGATGTGCATGTAATAACTTGGCAGTCAGTAGCCCTTCAACAAATAGTTGCTATTAATGTCACAGAGACTTCCAGTTTCAAGGAGAACCCTGGAGTCTTGGTAAGATAGCTTTGGTTTTCTTGAGAGGAAAGCTTGTTCTGATACTGTCACATTGTTTGAAAAGTCTTTGCCTTACAAAAAATTTACTGATTCATTTGAAACAGTGTGTAGTATAATGAAAGGAGTTTGGAATCAGTTTGGAATCAGGAGACCTAAATCTTCACCTTCCTTTGTGGCTAATTATCTTTGTAATCCTGAGCTGATCACTTAACTTCTGTGGACTCCCATTTTCATATCAACAATGAATTGAGGCAGTTGAAACAAAGCATTTTAAGGTCCCTTCTAAAATTTTGTGATTCTGAGATTAAAATTTTTTTTTCATTTTATGTTAGTTTTTGTTATACTGTGCAATGGTTAGACATTTATATAATTTATAAAGTAATTGCCCTGATTTGTCTAGTACCCACCTGGCACTATACGTAGTTATTATAATATTCTTGACTATATTCCCTGTGCTGTACTCTATATCCCTGTGAATGTTTTGTAACTACAAATTTGTACTTCTTCATCCCTTTACCTTTTTTACCCAGACCCCCAACTCCTCTCCCCTCTAGCAATCACCCCTCTGTACCTGTGAGTCTGTTTTTGTTTAATTTGTCCGTTCTTTTTGCTCCTTAGATTCTACATGTAAGTGAAATCATATGGTATTTATCTTTCTCTGTCTTATTTCATTCAAACTAATACCATCTAAGTCCGTCTAGATTATTGCAAATGGTAAGAGTTTATCTTTTATGGCTGAATAATATTCCATTGTATATATATATGCCATAAGTTAACATTCTTTTTTGAAAAATCTCATGGGAGCCTAGTGAAAACAGCTGAGATGGTGATACGCAGGAACAGCTCCCCAAGGTACAGGTCCAGGAACCATCTTCCAGAGACAGAGAAAAAAGATTCTATAGTAAAAACTAAATTCAAAAAGAGATGCCAAAATATCATTCTTTTAATGTATTCAAGAATTTGGATTCTCATGGGATATTTTATAGAGCTCACTGGCATTAAAATCCTTGATGCATGTAAATTACATATTCCTAAAGTACTTCTAATGGTGTTATTGCCCCATGTCTTTGAACCAGCTAGCATTAGGTTGAAAGAAGAAAGAAAAGATGTTATGAGGGTAAGTGGGTTTAACTGGTTGGAATCAAGATGGTTAATGACATCCTTTTTTTCCCTTTCATACTTACGACCTCTGCATTAGATGCTTTTATTTTCCAGGGGAGAGATTATTTTCATTATCATCCTGAGACATGTGCAAAGAGCTACTTCCAGCTGAGACAGACTTACCAGAATCCCTGTTGGGAGACAGAGCATTAAGATGTATATTGTGCTTTCACTCCTGTAAGAACCTAGAAAATCGAGAGAAATGACCTATCCCAGCTCATTTCACCTCAGCATATGTTGCTTGCCAGAGGACGGACTGCCACCTAAATAAAAATAGATCCGGTTTTCATTTTTTACCTTAAGTAGTAAAATGCATAATACATATAATGCATGCAACAGCAGTAATATGGCTATGAATGCAACTACTTTATTTATTTATTTTATAGAAATTTGTAGAGAATTTGATAACTATGCTATAAAAAAGTACATTGGTATAATGAATATTATAAACATTCTGTTCAGTTTTTATTGTTAAAAATACTTTTTATGATAATTGGAGAAACAAAGAAAGCATTACAAAATAAAAACCATTTATAAAACTTTTTGAAATAGCTATTGATAATATTTTATGTATAATGTTTCAGATTTTTTTATATGCATATATATGGTCTCCCAAATTGGGATAATATGCATATTATTTGATATTTTTAAAAACTAAGACAATACCATGAAAATTTTCCAAGCTATTAAATATTCTTTGAGATTATTGTAAGAATGAGGGAAGAGGGGAGGAAACACAGAAGAAAAACACAGAAGAGGTGAGAGATGAATTGGGAAGTCTGTTTAGGCCTGGTTTAAAGTAGCAGGGGTCTTGTATGCCATGCTATCGCAGAATAGAATGTGGTAAGTTACTGAGTAGTAGAGGCAGGAAGTCAAGTGAAACTACCTCTTTTACAGTGAATTAAATAGATCAACAGGACAACCTAGGATACCAGAGATTCATTTATTCACCTTAGAGGGGAGTATGGTAGAGAACAAGCATGGACTTTGGACTCAGACATTCAGGGCTTAATTCTGCTTCATGAATTTATCAATACATTTTTGAGACAAGTTATTTAATATACCAAGGATTATATGAGATATTGCAATGTAAAGCAAACAGCTTTATTCTAGCATGTGTTACGTGCTCATTCAATTGTACTGTTAGGTTTCAGATGGAAAGATTGTCTTTTCCAGACAAAGAAATTCAATCTTGTTACTGGGTCTGTCAAGGAGTCTACTCCTTAGAAGTGAAGACAACTTATTTGTGTGTTTACTATTTCCTTATAAAAAATTGTTCAAGAAAATTGGGAAGGTTGCTATTTTTCAATCAGTTTTAACTACCAATAAAATATAAAGTTACAAGCATAAAAACATAGTGTAGAGAAGAAAGTATGAATTGAGAGCCAATGTTCCTGGCATCCCTTGTTGATCTTTCCTCAAGATGATAGTCTCTCTGTACATTCTTCCTCTCCAGGGATTTCAGCCCATTTTTCCTCTTCTTCACTGAGGTCTCCTATTCCCTGACTCCTGACCCTGGAGCTTCATCTCTAACACAGTCTTCCAGTCTCATTAGCATTACTTGCAAACTACAAATTGCAACACAGTTTTCCAGTCTCATTAGCATTACTTGCAAACTACAAATTGCCTGGGTTTGACTTTTGCTCTGCCTCTGACAAGTTATGTGCTCTGGTAAAATGGGGAGTGTACCAGTACCTATAATATAGCATATAAATATATGTAATGTAATTAATATTATATATAAACATTAACCTATGCTATGTATATGTAGCATAGGGTTGCTATAAAAATTTGGTGAATTAATACATCAAACACTTCTAACAATAGCTGATAGATTGTAAAAACTTATATATTAGCTATAATTGTTATTTTTTGTAAAGCCAGGAATAATAACTATCATATGGTGTTTGGATCAAATGAGATATTATATCTAAAAGCACTTTATCTAGAGCTTAGCACCAAGTAGCCCACAGTAGTGATAGTTATTAATATCTGTGTTTTAGTTGTAGTGAAATTGTTTTAGTCCCTTAAATGAGTGATATT
This sequence comes from Macroglossus sobrinus, assembly GCA_004027375.1. Taxonomy (NCBI): domain Eukaryota; kingdom Metazoa; phylum Chordata; class Mammalia; order Chiroptera; family Pteropodidae; genus Macroglossus; species Macroglossus sobrinus. Next base: position 59,020 of record PVKZ01003326.1, on the reverse strand, counting down.
CTCTTTTACCTCCAGACTTCTGAGTATTCTGTTCCTTATCAGGAACACTCTTCCCCTGCAGGTAACTCCTACCCACTCTCGAGATTAATGCTTACACATCTTTTCTCTGGGAAGCCATCTTTGTCAACAGTAAAGAATGGCTAGATGCCCCTGCTTTGTTTCCCAACTCTGCTTAGCACCCTGTGCTTCTCCAGTTATGGAATTTATTACTCTTATGGTAATTGCTGATTTTATTGACTTTCCTCCCCACTTGTCAGTAAGCTCTGTGAAAGAAGCTGTAGTTCCTAATATATAATATGCATTAAACAAATACTAATAATAAATAAAATTGTTAAATAATAAATGAATAGTAGTCAGAAAGATAAGAAAAAAACCAGGATGAGTAATTCCATGAAATTCAACTGACAAGTGTGTTTCAACAAGAGATTATTAAACAGTGTCAAATGCTAGGAGAGAAGTTGGAGAATCTAAGAACCAAAATGTGTTTGTGGGGGTTGACAATTAGGAAATCACTGGTGACCTTAGAGAGGATGATTTAATGATGTGGTAGAGCAGGAAGCAGTTTTCAGGGAGAGAAGGAATGAAAGGAAGATGAGAAGTTGGAGTAGAATGTGTACTCCATTTTTAAAGAGCTTGGCTATGAAACAAAAGAGTAAGAGGCAACAGTCAGGGGGAATAGAGCACTTGGAGATGGTGTGTGTGTGTGTGTGTGTGTGTGTGTGTGTGTGTGTGTGTGTGTGTGTGTAACTGGGTGGTGAGTGTATGGTAGTATAATGGATTTTACAAACATTCTGTTCAATTTTTATTGTTAATATTTTTATGGTAATCGGGGAAACAAAACACAGACAAAAAATAAAAACCATCTATAAAACTTTCCTGAAATAGCTATTGATAATATTTTATGTATATCCTTTCAGGCTTTTTTATATGCATATATGTGGTCTGTGAGACAATGTGTGTATATTGTGTCTGTCTATCTGTATGGGGCTATATCTTTATGTATCTGTGTCTAAGTGTGAGTCGTTGTTTCTATCAGAATGGCGTGCCTCTGTGAGTCTGTGTGTCTGTGTGTGTGACAATGTACGTACCTGTGTCTATCTGTATGTGTGGCTGTATCTGTATGTATTGTGTGTATATATATATGTGGGTCTGTGTGTCTCTCTGAGAGTGCAGTATGTGTGTGTGTGTGTATGTGTCTGTATGCACAGAGAAAGAGTTTTTAAGGTGGAAAAGACTTGAACGTATTCCCAAGTTGAGAAGAAAAAAAGCAATGGGAAGGGAGCAGATGCAAGGAAAACCTGTTAACCCTCAAGACCTCATCAGAGAAGAGAGGAGCTCAGAGAGTTGAGCTGTCCTTGATTTTTGCTTGTGAGGACTGGCATTAAGATTACTTTGTTATTGTGTTTTATTACCATCAACACACTTTTATTGTATATATCATTCCCCTAATTACTGTCTTTATCTTTCTTTCATGCCCTCTTCCAGTTGATATGGATCAAGGAAAACTAGGTTACATTTTATTGTCAGTGAAAATATTTTAGTGTCATAAAGACAAAAAAATTAGTCTCTTTTTTTACAGATAAAACACTTTTTTTGTGCTATTGTGCAAAAAGAACTTGAGAGAAAAATAATACAAGGTACATTTATTCATTGAAAGTATAAGTACACTCAAGAAATGCTATACATAAATTTAGAATTGCTAAATTGAAAATGTATGAGATAATACTGTTGAGGTCTCTGTTTCTGGTTTCAAATCCTTTGACATTCATTCATTTAAAAGGACATCGGCAGAATTCAGCAGGGGATGCTGAATCCACATTACAAAGAATACCAAGAACAAATACATGAGTCAGTCACTGCTTGCAATTTTTCACTGTCTAAATTCCTCAGTGACAAGGAGACTTACTGAAAGAACTTATATTTTGTTAGAACATTGGAAAAGAGTAACAACTTGAGAGCAATGCTTTTTTAGAAAAGTATGTTTTTGCTTTGAAAAACATGTTCACACACAGAAGAGGAAAGAATTTATTTTTTCATTGCACATTTTTTTCAATGAATCTATCAAAAATATTCAGTCCATAATTTAAGAAATTATTTAAAATTCAAAAATTATTTTTACTGAGTATTTTCTAAAGCTTCATTTTAAATAGAGAAGACATACACACTTAAAATATTCAAATGCTACAAAATGAAATAGAGCAAAATATAAGCGTTCTGTTGCCCCATCACCAAGATCCCATCCTAGAAGAATCCACTGTTGTTAGTCTTTTGTGTGTCCTACTGGTGGTATTCTTTGCATTTACGCTTGTTTATATTTATATTTTCCCTCCATTAGTAGTAGACTACATACATTGCATCTACTTTGCTCTTTTATTTTTTTTCTGAATGGTTCTTAAATTTAGCATGTATAAGAAAAACAACATTGGCTGTCCATAGCCAACAGAGCACAGGCCCATAAGTTACCAGTGAGACTTCCACCTCCTCTTCTCTTCCATGCATTAATATGCATGTAGTCTTCTGTTTTGGAGTAAGGCATGAGGGAAGAAAAAGAAGGAATTTTGGGGTGATGGTATCTGTAGCTGGTGGGAAGCTAAGGATGGGAATTATTATTAATAACCTTGGACTAGGTTATGTGCCCAAAGTCAGAAAAGTAGCAGTAAGAAAATAATTGCACTATGTTTTTAGGTATAATTTGGAGGATTTATGGGAAGTAGGAGATGGCTAAAAGTTAATTCTGGGAAAGAAGAGCCATTTCAGAGTGCTGGGCACCAAATGTGGCATGCAATTGGAGAGAAGGCCATTTCTTCCACCTCCCCTTGGAGACAAGCAGTGATTTGACACTCTTCAAATCTACAGACAGAGAATGTAGAAAATTATAAGCCAGAGTAGACAAGGAAGAAAAAGCAGACACCATGCAGTTACAGACTGGTTTGTGGGCATGTGTGTGGTATCCTTTTGGGGAACTCCCCAAAATAACTTGGGGACACTTGGAGATGTGCTAATTACTAGTCGTCAAACCAGTTGGAATTCTTACTGTCATAGTTTGGGTGTATAAATAGACTGTAACTTTATTTTATACTCCCAGTCTGGTGAGGCCTGGGGAACTTGGGTTATAAGTCAAACTGAAAATACTAAATATACAACATATGCAATATTTTGTAACAAGGTGGTGGAGTGGAAGATCTGATTGAAAAACAAAGAGTTATTCCAGTTGAAGTACTGGATAAGGTTTAAAAAGTAAGAGACTGAGAACTAATAGGTAATCCTCACATTACTTCCCCTTCTCAGGAATATAAAAGGGTTGAGAAGGAGATTGAAATATATCTTTTTCTTTGGAGAGCTGTACTGAGAGTCCATGTGCTCTACAAGGACAAGCTCTGAGGGATGTGTACACTTCACTTTAACCAGACCTCCTAAAGAGTCTGATATGTGTTCCCTAAGATTGAGGGACACTGTGGACTAGTATCTGACTTTCCTTTGAGAAATCTCCAGCAAAATAGTTTGGCTGAGTCACTGAGACAGATAAGCTGCATGCTTAGAGTTCACTGGGGCTAACGACAGGTGAGTATTTCCTGTGGGTATCATGTGAGCCATTAGTGAGAAAGCATGGAACTGCAGGCATCCAATGTCCTTTCCAAAAGGGCTGTAGGGAGAAATTGGAGGAATGTATTGCTAGATTACTGGCAGCTAAGGAAAACATAAGTACCCAAGCATAGAGGCACCCCAGTCAAGAAAACTTCCCATAGCTATTTCTGAGCTATTGAGTTGGTCCTCAAAATAACTTATCAATGTATTCCTCAACAGAACCAGCCTTAAGCAGCAGCCAAGCCCAGGGAGTGCTGCTACTACATGACTAGACATAGAACTCTCGTTCCTCTCTAACAACATCCTCTCCACACTTGGACAGGAGAGATGGGAGGAAGAATAGAAGCACTGTGTAAGAGGAGAGAAGAAACTGATCATATTCTACAGACTTCAAAACTTTACAGACAGCAATTGTTAACATGTTGTATTTGTAAAATCCATGGCAAGTAGTGTCAGCAGAGGATGGCTAACTAGACTTCCGAATGCCCATGAGAATTGAGGAGTTGTTAACTTTTCATAATTGTTATAAATTCCCTGGCCCACAAGGATAATTCTGTATTCAGTCATCAGTGACCATACCACCCATGGAGAAGCTCTGCTCTGGGATAGATACCCCTTAAGTCTGTTTTGAATAACAGTAGACTTCAGAAAAGCGGGTGAAACTATGATCTGAAAGGCTGACTCTAAATCAGAACTTCAGGAAACCACAGTGAATTATCTGGCAATTAAGTATATCCCATTGATAGAGCCTGAATCCAGATCAGCCTCAGGCCTTTGCTTTAGGACTGACAAAATAGCCACTGGAGTCCAAGCAGTTTTGTTCTGGGGCCGTGGTTCCCACCTACTGCCTTCCTCGGTAATCCTCTCTCAATGGGAGGAGGTATCAGAAATGCCACTTCCGCTACCAAGCATCAGAAAGCAATAGAGTGCCCGATGTTTATCCTGCATCTTCGGAAACCAAGCGTCTCCCATTCTAAGACTTTCAAACAAAATTCAAAACAGCGGCCTTGGGGCAGAATTTCAAGGGGGGCCTCTACAAAGCCCGCCAACTCTATGGTTTCCAGTAAAAGGAACTCCTGCTCCAGTCTTTTGAAACCTGGTTCAAGTAAAATGCCATTCTCATACCAGGGTTTGAATCACATTTCCTCTGTCCACACAGCTTCTATAGTCTTGCCAGAGAGAGCATTTACCCTTCTACTTCCTGATTAAAAAAAAAAAAAAAAAACCTGGCTGGCCTATTTTAATATGCTAATTATCTCCATCTGTAAGAGCTTTCTAGCCTCTTCAGCTTTTCTTGGCAAAATCTCAAATCCCAGCATCTCTTCCAAGGGAAAAAATGGGTAACGGCCTTATGACCAGAAGCCAAGGTGCATAAAGTAAGAATTAAACCCTTCCATATCTACGCATCAACATGGTGCAAATTGGCAACCCGAAATCTTTTTAAAGATAATAAACCTTACGTAAGTTTTTTTTAAACTTGGTTCCTTGAAAAACAGTGCCCCAAGATAAGACTCTATCATACAGTTTCCCAGACATATCAAAACATCAGCATCAGCCCACAAAAGTGAAGCAGTGGATGCCATGATGTTGTTTCTAGGCTTTCTAGACTGGGTTGTCTAACAACACCTACTCTTTCAATTCTATGGACCATGACTGTATTGTCTTCAGACCTTATGTTTAGCTATAAAAATTACATAGGCTACTATATGAAACCTCATACTGTGGAATGAAGAAAATAATAGCATCTCTGAAAAACAAACTACAATTTCAAAATAATATGCTTTTTTGACCTCTTTGAATTTGTTTTTAAAACTGAGAGAGGAAGGATTAAAACAAAGGTCCACCATTTTTAGCAGAAGCATCATTTTATACTTTCTGTTTGGATAGGAAGTGGATGGATTGAAGTCAAAACTTGTATAATTTTCTGACAGATGTGTAAGGACAATTGTTTTTAAAAAGTCTTTTTAACCATTTCATGTTTTCCTATAAATATTTTTAGAAGTCAGAGGACATATTTTATTTCTTTGTTTTAACTGTTAGAAAATCTTCCAGAGTTCATAATATAAATTTAAACTCTGCCATACTTACCATTTTTACTCTCTCCTCCAAACACTGGTTTTGTCAACTATCCAGAAAAAACTCTTGAGGGAAGATACTATGGGTCAGAAGAAAGGTGAATAACAAAACAGAAAATAGAACCCAGAGTGATAAAGACTCTAATTTACCAATGTCAGGCTCTTCCAAATTCTCTCCTCAGCTATGCCTCCACCTTGGCCTACCTTTGGCAAAAACCCTGCTAAGCCAGTTTAGCAAGAATATCCCTACTATCCTTGATATCTTCTTTTAGAACTCTTTGGTCTACTGACCCTTCCACTCTGGCTATAAACCCCTAGCTGTCTTTGCTGTATCAGACTTGAACTCAATCTCTCTCTCTACAGCAACAGTCTTACATACAATCTTTCCTTATCATTTCTAATTAGTGTCAGAATGATTTTTCTTTAACAATGGCTATGAATAGCTTACACCTTAGATAATCATTAAGCTTCTCCAAGCTTCATTTTCAGCCCTTAAAACACAAAGATTGGACTTAGTACTTCAGTCCTAAGTGGCTCACAGCAAATACGACATTGATTGAGGCCTCATATTTTACATTAATAATTTGAGCATTTTTTGCATCCTATTTACTTTGTAATATTTTAAGTCTTGCTTTAACATAAAAATAAGGCTAAATTATTCACTAAAGATTAAATCCACCATGTTTATTTTGTGTCTTAGAAACCTCCCTGGCACACTGCCACTTGCAATTTGAAAAATATAGCATGAGATACATGCCATGTAGCTGTAGAAAACAAAAATACATGTAACACCTACTCTTTCAATTCACTTTCAATTACATAAGTAATACTTAAATATATACTCACTGTAAAAATTCAAGTTAGTTGTTTTTTATTTCACTCCCTTTTCTCAAAGAAAACCACTGCAGTTTGGTGAGTATTACTTCATATATTTTTATACATATATGTCATTTACTATCTCATGAAAATAGCAGATTGGATACTATAATTGCTAACAAAGCTTTTTTATTTTTTAAAATTTTCTGAAAGAACAGTCCACTGTCATATAGTATCTTTTTAAAATCTAGAGTGCCTTAACTTTGTTTTTCAATCACATTTATGACTGAAAATTCACATTCAGCAGTAATAGGCTCATGAATTTAAGGAGCAGGTAAATATTAATTAACCTTGGCAGAACATGTATGTTAATTTCTATATATGCCATGGTGTATTTAAAAATAATATATTTAAAAATAAAAATACAACCATATTTCTTATTTTATTTAACATCATAATGAGAAACTTGAATAGATTTTTTTCAAAATAAATTCTTAATTGCTTTCATATCTTTCCTTTGCTCTTAGAAATAACAAATCCATTATTCAAAAGGCAGCAAAGATCATGGAACTCGAATTGGACTCTTGCTTTAAAATTGCTGTGAAATTCCACTCTGGGATTTTTCTCTTTTTATTTTTCCTTAAGGCTATATTTAAAAATATTTATTAGACTTAAAAATTGGCTACATTGCCTGAGAAATCTGGAACCTGGAGATATCAGCCACCAAAGAAGGAAAGACTAGGCAGCTGGGTGAGATATAATTTACATGAACTGGAGGCCTCTGATGGTTTAAACAGTGGTCTTGCCTGGCTAGGCTTAGATTCACATTTATCCTGTTCTTTTTATTGTTCCTTAAGCTTGGCAAGACAAACATTTCCCCTGGCTAGAACCTAAATCATATTGAACAGATCAATTTTATTTGAGGTCATAAACAGCAGTGCAGCCATAATAGGCTTTTGCATATTTATTGAATTATGTTTTTGTGACCCTTGAAGTCTCTTAGGCCATTAATTTATGCAGCTGTCATCAGGTTGAAGGAATTCTTTAAGAGCTTTACAATGTTTGGGGTGGTTATTTTTGAAGGAAAAAAATCTTTTATTCTAAAGTAATGCATGTTCATTGTACAAAATTTGAATATATATGTACAAAGAGACAAAGTAATTTTGCTATTCAATAATAATTCTTATTGGGAGATACTGTTAATTACTTATCTAATGGTTATTTCCATGCCCCACCCCTGCCCCCGCCCTGCCGCCCCACATCTAAAGGTGACATACGCCCAGCCTCAAGGGGTGATTCGGGATTAGTCTAAAACAAGCACAAACAATACCATTATTTTTTCTTCGTTTAAGGGTGTGACTCAGTTCTGGTCTTTGAGAAACAGGGGAAGTTTTCTGAGGGTTTTGGCAAAATTTTGCTTCCTGAAAAGAAGGTTACATTTTAGGGGAAAGCCTTTTTCGCTAACATCCAATTTACTTCCTTGTTTGAATGCAGTCCTGTGAGTATGTTAGGCTTAGAGCTGCAGCAGCCATTTTACAACCATGGGGCAACAAGCTGAAGGCAAAAACGAACACACTAAGAGCAATGTAATAGAAGACTAGAAAGAATTTTGATCATTGATGATAGAGTTAAGCTGTTGAATTAATGCTACTATAGCTTACCTTTAGAATTTTTGTTAAATTATCATTAAATATTCTGTTTTAGTAGCTGTTAACTCAGTTCGATTGATTGAACCTAACTCATTAAAACTGATACACCTACTATGAGCATTTTTTGATGTATTTCTTTTCATATTGTTAAAATAAAATGGAGACCAGGCTTGAAGATCCCCCATGCAGACAAAACTATTTAAGCCACATAAGCAAAAATTAGTCTAGCTAATTTCATAAACATAAGCAAAACTTAGGTTTTTTATTATCAATGCCTCTGATAATCATAAATGAAACGAAAGTCATCTACCTAAAATCATCACTTTTAACCATCCTCTACCACCTGGAGACTTCCACTGTAATAACTAGTAATTATAAAGGTTAAACAACTTCCTCATTTTTAGTTTATAAGCCATCTTATAATCATGTCTCTGAACTTCATACTATTTTCAGATTTGAAAATAGTTGTCCTGTTTGTAGTTCATTTCTTGCTTGGTAAAATATTTATATCAAGTAGAGTTCTCTGTATTTTCTTTTGACAATATGTAAATACTTTTAAAAATTTGGGATCACACGAAGCACACTATTTTTGTATTCTGTTTTTTCCCCCTTGAATATTATCCTAAGTCAATAAATATTTCTTAAAAACATAATTAAGAATTTGGTCACAATGTTTCATTATACTGATGTATATTTATGTTCAATCATAGTTTTATTGTTGGAAATCTAGGTTATTCCTTTTTAAAAATATAAGCACTCCATTAAGAAACTTCTTGTACTTATTATTTTTTTAAATTATGTTCTGAATTTTTGCTTTACAATATATTTATAGAAGTGGATGTTTTGTAATTTTAAGTAAGACTCTATTGCATTCCTGGTGTTTGAGAGGAAGGATCTTAGTAGTAAATTGGTTTGTCTCTTCTCTTACCCAAACACTTTCACCATTCACACTCTCCTCTGTGGCTTAATGTTCATCACCAGCATCTGCAGTGGCAAAGTCCGCAAACCTCACAGCCTTCGCATGCAGTTGCCTTTTATTTCTGGAATGCAAGGTAAATGGTGTGAATAAATGTGTCTGAGACCTGAATGATGTTAATCATTATAATGGATGTTCAGAGTTATAGGTTGTGCTGTTGTGGCACTGAATGATTCTGAGTGACAGTGGCACTCAGGCATTCTTTAATACATCTACATTTGTGTGTGTGTTTGTGTTATGCAGGACCAGCTGAAGTACAGGACCTGGGCCAGAGGCTCCTCTTGCTAGAATATAAGGGCAATACTATTTAAGTATGCTTTTGAATGAAGGCCATTCATTGTTTCAAAACAAAGAAAAATAATATTTTAACCTATATTTTTCAACCAATATTTAAGTTAATGAATTTTGTCAATAACTGTATATGCGTAGAGGCACATAAAGTTTGAATTCTTGGTTTGTTTTTATTTGTGATGATTGATGCCTCCTGCATATGTTTACCCTATTGAAATGATCATCAGAAATTCATAATGAGTTTTTTTTTATAGAAATAGATGCATAGCAATTTCTGCACACATGTGAGTAAATATAAAAGGCCATTGTGGATTCAGGCACCAGATGGATTCTATATAAAACCTTATCCCATAAGAGATTTATTTTGAATGATACAATTACCCAAAGCATACTGACACATTCCAATTTCTCTGCTCAAGCTTTGTTTTTTATGGGATTTATTGTAGTCTTTGCTGCTATTACTCAGTACATATGATCCCATTATCTCAAATTGATCAAAATGCTAAGACTACTATTTTGTGTTACTATACTTTTTTGTGAAAGTAGAATGAATTTAAATAACATTACAATTATATATGGCTTGTGTTGATGGTATTTGTGGCTGGTTTGTAGAAAAATCCATACTGTATGTAAAAATCCATTCCTTCTCTGTTAATATATTCCTGCTTGTTGATATTGTGGGATGAGTTTGTCATATTCACTCTGAGCAGGGAAGGAGAGTGTAAAACGAATGAGTGTGGAGAACTAGAAATCAGGCAACTTAATTTTTAGCTCTAATTCTGTCACCAATGATGAATTGGCCCAAGTTACTTCATTTCTCTCATTTATGCAATAAAGTAGTTTTCTGGATGATCCCCCAGGTAACCTGAATCACCTGGTCATGTGGGAAGGGATTCGAGGAGTAGGCAATCAAGGTGAATATTCCTGGGTGATGTGGTGTCAGAGTGCCTGTGAAATCAGTCATAAGTGTCACAGGCAGGGGCTGTGTCTGCAATGATCTCCTATCATTGTCAGATTGTTTTGTCTGTAAAAGCAGGAAACAAAAGCTTCATCAATTCAGAAAGGTCACATCTGTTATCTGTGACAATGGTGCTAAGAATCCAATCAGAATTCTTTTTATATGTGGAGATGACTTTTTATATGCAAGCCACTTTATTTCTTTACTTGTCTTATTATAATTATCCCCACTGAGTGTAAGATATAGCATTATCAAGTTGGAAGATAGATTAGAAAATTGGTAGAAAAAAATGTTCAGATACAGGGGCCAAATAGAAAAATAAAATGGCAAATATAACCTCTGGCCGTTAAACAATTATACACTTTATTTTGCTAGAGTAGAGACAGTCAGTAAAAATGACCGAGGAGTACCCTAAAGGAAAAAAAAAGTCAATAGGAAAAAGTGAAGCCCCTGACTGCTGGAGAAATGCAGAGAAATAAGATGAGATCCAGGCAGTTCGCTTCCAATCTGTTTGGTGGAGCCTTAAATGTGATCATGGTAATGTGATAGCTGAAAAATCTTCTGTATTTTAATAGAGATGCACAGCATGAATGCTGTGTGTGTGTGTGTGTGTGTGTGTGTGTGTGTGTGTGTGTGTGTGTGTGTTTGTATGTTTTTAAAACAAATCATATTTTCATTCTTAGGTAATCAGAATGAACATTTATGGAGCATTGTCGTGTGCTAGGCATTGGACTCAGTACTAACATCAGCCCTTTTAAGAATGTTCCCTTATTATTCCCACTTTACAGATTAGGGAGCTGAATTTGAGGAAGACAAAATAAGCCTGACTGGAAACACAATGCTAATGAATTATCAAGTCAGGATTAAAAATCCAGGTCTGTTTGCCCCTAGATCTGTAGTCCTTAACCATTATGCAACACTGGTTCTAGTTTTCTTTACAGAGAATGAATATAAAAATGGCATTGCATCACTTGTCATCTCCCTTATCTTTATGTTTCCTTCATTTACCATAATACATTTACCATTAGCATATGCTTTAAATTATTAGATATATGCTTTACATAGTTATATATAATTACATACCATTTACTATTATTATATATGGATCATTAATGTCTCACCTCCTCTACTCTATCTGCCTTCATTGATTTCTCTGAGCCTTGAACAGTGCCTGGCATACATACGCAAATAACAGCCTGTTAAATGAGTACTGCTGTAATTCTTTTCTTTCATAACTGGCGATGTTTTTCTTTAGCTGTTATATGCATTAATTTTAGCGCTTACAATTATTTTTTAACTTATAAAATTAAGTCTTAATGTTAATAGAAGATTAGGAGATTGACACCTAAGGAGATAATAAATATTAGATAAGTAAAATATGTGAGACATATTTTAAAAACAGAGGTTGAACAATTTTGCCCTGAGTGGGAGCTAATGAGCTGACATTATTAGTTCAAAACATTTCATGCAATTGGCATGAAAAGTAGTAAACCAGCTTTGACTAGAGACACACAAGGTCACTTTACTGAAAAACACTTGGTAAAACTTTTATTAGATAATTGCTTTATCATTTCAAAATTTGATACCTTAGCTTTCACATTCCACTTCGGAGATAAATATTTTATCTTGCCGTTCACTGAAGATACTTGCTTTACACTTTTCATTTCTGTTGTGTGGAAGATTTTTTTTAAAAAATGGTTTGTGCCGAAAGCTTCTACCCTCTTCAAGGGGATAAAACAAAAAGCACCTCTGTGATATCAACAGTCTTGGAATCAGTCTCAGACACATTTAATAATTCAGGTACAATATAAATGCAAGAATAATATATATTTTTTTCATTTACTGCTCTCTGCCCTGGATTTGGACTTTTAAACCCGTCTGACTCATGTGCCCCCTAGTCCTCTAGGAAACAAAAGCAGCTCTGTTTGCAGTGGTTGTCTTAGACCTCCTGCCTCTGCTCCTCTCTCCCGGCATCCTCTCTCTAGCCTACCACCCCCGCTGAGTGTCAGTCCTGCTGACCCTTTTGTTTTATCGTTCATTTCTGGCTCTGTGCTTCACTTTGGACTTTGAAGACTGAGGGACTTTACAGAATTTGGACTTTGGGTGTTCTCTGCGGATGTGAATCATCTTCAGCTTCAGGCTCCTCTTGTAGTTTTTGGTACCTCTGAGCACAATAATGTGTCCCTTTAGTTTCGGCTCCTAACACCCAAACTTGCCATTAGTGTCTGAGCAGGCCACTTGGTTCCTCTGAGAAGTGGGAGGCAACTACTGAGCTGTTAGGTTTCTATTTTTATCCCAAGTATGGAACTATTTGTTTGGAAAAATTTTGGCATTAGTCTTTCTGAAGTAAACAAAAGAAAAGAAAAGCATAAATAAGCTAGCAGTTGCAAGAATATAATAACTGTGAACATTCAAAGGTTTGCTTACAGATGAAAAATGTGACTCATTTTTCAACCCTTGAAGTGCCGAGAGCACTATGTTGCATGGCAAAACAGGGATATAGTATAGTTGCTGAATTGAATTAATCAGCAGATACTGAATTTTGCCAAGAGATGGCAGATGTGAGCATATCCCTTTAGTTCAAACCTTATTTACATAGTTCAGCAAAGACATGGTCCTTGAATTTTTCTGTTCAAGTTCAGGCATAAATATCAACTAGGCTAATACTCATTCTTTGCATACAATTCAGAGAGGATAAGTGGTTAAGAAGAACCAACACCGATGTCTGTCAAGGGTACGCCATTTCACCGTATGACATGTAGAGCTGCTGCGTCTTTCTTTGGTTGCCATCTGCAGTGCAACAATGCATCCCACGATACTGCACAGTGACTGTGAAGGAAAGAGTTTCAAAATTTACACACTCTGGTCAGCCAAAAGAAAGGATGCGAAACAATCTATTGTTTATTATCTCCAGAGAGAGCCTGGTGAGGTCAAGGAGCAATGCTGGACAGACCATAAGTATGCGTTGTAGGGGAGAGATGCTGCCCCCTAGAGGGCACGTGTGAGGGCCACCTTTCCAGTGTGGAGGACCGACAGTCCACTTGCATGCTAGGCAAGCAGAGTTTAGGTGTAGGTGGTCACCGGTTACATAGAAAACTGAGTCTGGGCTCATTCGCTACCACCAATGGCCAAGGTCTCAGTTCATTGACTCCAAGAAAGTCTCAGGGTCATTTTCAGTAAGTCCTGAGTGTTGCATTAGACCACCTGTTTTGAAATATTAGAGTCATTATTTTAGATATGCTTAAGAGCTGATTAGCAGAACGATCTGACATGAAGGATAATACAACAATCCCAATAGATAGAAAGATGGCAACTGAGATATTAATGTAGCATGTCATTATTACAATAATAGATGGAGCAACTACGTGGGTCACAAATAAGGTACATGGAAAATGAATATAGCACATATTTTTGGATGGAGACTTATTTTGTCTGACCAAATTGTGCCATGTTTCAGTCAATCAATCAATCAGTCATCACACACAAAGAATACTGCTCAGAACTTTCATAAACTTTGATTGCAAGTAACAGCAAACTAACGTAAACTAGCTTAACCCAAAAGGGGGAATTTTTTATCAGGAAGCCAAATGGCTTTAAAGACAGGACTTCCAGGGAAGTAGAAATTCAGGACTGAATATCCCCGCTCTTTCTCTCTTTTCTCTGTCTTCTCTGTGTTTTGTATTTATTTCCTCATTAGCCTTCTTTACATGCAAAGGCACAAATTCAGAATTCACATCAACACAGATTTCCCACCATGGGAAAAAAAAATACCTTGTCCCTGTTACAGTTTCTAAAACATCAAGAAAAGACTCTGATGTAGTTGGGTTTTGTGCCATGTGGCGAGGCAATGAGGTAATATGGTAGTAGTCCCAGCCCCGGCAGAAATATAAGACAAGAGTAGAGTGAAGGGGTAGAAGGTAAAACAAAGTGGGTGCTGTCAGCGTAAGAGGGGAGAGGATCTCAGTAAAGAAAATCTGAACCACCCACCACATCAGGGATTTATTGAACACTTAACTTTAAACACAGACTCAATGGTAATGGCATTTGTTTACTCAAGTCCATAAGTGGAAAGTTAATCTGCACAGAGTAGAAAACCCCTGAAAAAGGTTTTAAACACAGGCCCTTCTTCCGCTGAGAGGGTATTTTCTCTCTTGTTTTAATACAAGGGTTAAATTTGCCTGTATGATTTTGCTTTACTAATTCTGTTGTTCTCTGGGTAGCCACTACTTTAGTTGTATTCCCTAACAATTCATTTAAATGCCCATGAGCTCAATTTAAGCTTTAAAAAAATGTTTCAGAACAAACTTCAATCATTTTTTCACACGAAGATTGTTTTTTTTAGCCATGTCTGAGGCTAGCAGTATCTTTCCACAAAATAACCGAATTGCAGATTAATTTGTAGCACATTTTTGGAATATTGGACTTTTAAAAAATATTCTTATGTGTTTTGTTAAATATTTCTAACTTTAAATATAATCTTGTTTTAGTGAAATGAATCATACAGTCGATGTTTAATGCTATAACACGGAATTATTTTAATGGTAAGAGAAATAGATGCAGAGTAAATTTTAAATAATATATACATGAAGGAAAAATCATTGTAGACTGCTAAAATTAGTCTAGACAAAGCAATATTTACACTAGTTACTAAAATTCATGTGCTTTGGAGACCACTAATAGAGGCTGATATCAGGAGTCCTTGGTATTATTTAGACACAAAGCATTCATAGCTTTTCGAACAAACTTTGAACTACATGCCTAAACTCTGAATGTCTTAATTTATCTCTCAAGATTCAAGAATAGGCTTGGCATTAGCAACATGAAGGCTGAATCTATGTACTCTTAGATTTGAAACAAAATGGATTAAATTCAATAAAACCATCATAGCCCATTGTTTCCAAAACAACTGACTTTGCCCTCACATCTCTCTCTCTTTCTTTAGTCTTTCTCTGATTCTCTTTCTCTCTTTCCTCACGTCTCTCTTTTTTTAAAAAAATTAAAAGATGTATGCTATAATTAATTTAATGCATATGATATATTTCACCCAGGCATTTGGTTAATATTTTGTGTTAACATTTCATTCCACTTTCATATTTGCAGCCTGTGGCAGTTTGAAAGGCAGATGCCATGTCCACTGCTCTGTGGTCCCTGCAGTCAGGAGTCCGGCTGTGTGAATATGTATGTGGGCCAGGCTTCCTTTATTAGAATTGCAACAAGCAGCTGGGCATTCGCCTATCAGCCCATCTGCCAACCCCCAGCACAATCACACAAGTATTTCCGAAGCTAATGCTGAGGTCAGGACTAAGATAATAAGCTCAGCTAATGAGGCACCACTTCCCCTTGGATAGCTTAGTTTTACAAAAATGTTGTGATGAGAAAGTACTGTTTTGGCCTAATGGAAGTATTGCTTATAAAATGTAATGCAGAGACAATTCCCCCAAAGAAAACACGTTTTTAAAAGGCCAGAAAATTCTCATAGACACAATCTCCAAATTGAAAGGAAAGATTATCAGTCATTTGATTCAACCTTCTGATGTATATAAATCACTTCTAGAACATTTCTGAGAAGCGTTATGTAGTCTCAGTTTGAAACTCTCAAGTGGTAGAAACGAAAGCATTCATTTCTTAATATTAGAAGCATATTTGGAAAAGCAAGTAATCATGATGGCAATAACCATTTCAAAAAATGTTCCAAGAGAAAGAGAGTAACAGACATTCATCGCCATCCGTGTTTCACACTTCAAGATTTAATAAAAGCTCCTCTTTTGATGATATGGATGTTCCAAGGAGGGCTTGGTACAGAGTAGGTTTAGGGGCCTTCGAGAACTAAGGAGATTCAATATATCAAACAGCTTCTTTTTGAGATTCAAAATTAGAAGAATTTTTAAAATGCCTTGGTTCAAGACCTAGGGATATAAGATGGCAATAACCCTCTTGAAAAATTTTAGCAAAATAGAGAGCTGGCCTTTGCATGTAGTTAATAGGTGGGAGCTGGAAATGTTTATCCTGGTTCTGGGTGTTTATTTCAGGAAATGTTTCTGATGAGCATTAGAAATAAGGGGAAAGGACTTCCCCCAACCTGGGCATTAAGCAGTTTGAGTATGTTATGGGGTACACCTGGCCGTGGGGATAGAAAAGGTGGAGTGGGAAACACTGTGCTCAGACTGCAGGCATCTACACTCTGGTTATAGTACGTTAAGTTGTTTTTCTATATTCTGAGTCCACAAAAACCTGCCTGTACAACACTCAGGAATCTGATATCAGAGAGCTCTGCACTTTCTCCTGTTCATTCTAAATGTCCTAACTCTTTCTTCAAACGCATGTTTTCCAGTTAAGTAGTCTTCCCAGTATAGCCCTTCTTCTATCAATCCTTTGCTTAAATAGCCTTACTTTAATATTTAACATCCTTCTTAAATATTGTCCTAAAATTCAAATCACAACATGTGAAAAATACCTTTTGATTATTTGGAACATTTGGAATGTCATTAGAGAACATGCTATTTTACTTGTATCCTAGTTTATCTAATGAGGCAGATGTTGTTTGTGCCTACTCATACCCTTTGGCTCTCACTTTTATAGTTCATGCCCAAGGCTTTCTTCTGCAAACATCTGCAACTTTTACCTGAGAGCTTTCTCTCAGCCCAGGTGTGAGCAGGCTAGAAATGTCAAAACATTAATACCTCTGGAGAAGCCCTCAGGTGATAATATTTCAAGCTGGAGATCACATACTTTAGTTTTCCCCATTTAAGAACATAATTTTCGGTCAGGTGTCACACTATCTTCCAAAGTTGTCCAGCAAGACTAAGCCACAGATGCCCACATGGTAACTTGTTGGATAATGCACCCTTTTTCGGACCCCTTTCCTAGTTTACTGCCCAGTCCACTCCAGTGCTTCCTGGGTTACCTCCAAATTAAATTACATGCACTTAATCCTTATTTCAGAGCCTGCTTGTGGGGATTCCAAACTAAGATATTGAGGGTAGTGCCAGAAAAAAATTAGGGAATGAGGGTGCTAATTAGGAAAGCCTTTTTTTTTTCTGTAACTGAAAGGGATTATATGTTCTACATTTGTATATATTCATAGATTCTGGCTAAAATGTGTGCACAAAATATCAAAGATGGGTAAATACATACCTGAGGAAAAAATAATGGTAGCTATTACTTAAGAGGTTTGGAACTCTCCTGAAAATTCCAGAGACACATAAAATTGTTTCTTAGATTCTGAGGTTTGGAATGATAGTACTTTATGAAAGTTTAATCTACATTTTGGTTTTCTTTAGGTGTAGATAACTGATAGTCAACATTCATTTAACAAATATTTATTGAATATATAATATGTGTTGGATGGGGAGGATAGACCACCAGTATAATAAGACACTATTCTTGTCCTCAAGTGTTCATAATAAATAATGCTGTAATGAACATGTTGCATATGTCTTTTTGAATTAATATTTTGGATTTCTTTGGGTAAATACCCTGAAGTGGGATTGCTAAGTCATATAGTAGTACTATTTTAAAGTTTTTGAGAAATCTTTATACTGTTCGCCATAGTGACTTTTATTTTAATTTATTTATTTTTCTTCTCTGATTACTGTGGCTATGACTTCCAATATGATATTGAATAAAAGTGTTAAAGGTGGACATCCTTGTCTTGTTCCTGGTCTTAAGGAAAACACTTTTAGTTTTTCACCATTGAGTGTGGATTTGTCATATATGATCTTTATTACGTTGAAGTGTGTTCCCTCTATTATCACTTTGTTGAGAGTTCTTATAAATGGATGCTGAATTTTGTCAGTTTTTTCTGCTTCTATGGATATGATCATATGATTTTTATCCTTCATTTTATTGGTATAGTGGATCACATTAACTGATTTATGGATATTAAACCAAACTTGCATCCCAGTAATAAATCCCACTTGATAGTTTTAACATACTGCTACATTTATATTGCTTAATTCGGTTTTCTAATATTTTGTTGAGGATTTTTGCATCTATGTTCATCAGGGATATTGACCTAAATTTTTTTTTGTAATATCTTTGTCTGGTTTTTTAATCAAGGTACTTGTAAAATGATCTTGAGATACTTCTCTCTTAAATTTTTTGGAATGGTTTGAGAAAGATAGATGTTAGTTATTTAAATGTTTGGTAAAATTCACCCATGAAGCCATCTGGTCTAAGACTTTTGTTTGTTGGGAGTTTTTTGATTACTGATTTGATTTCACTAATAGTTATTGGTCTGTTCAGACTTTCTGTTTATTCTTGACTCAGTCTTGAAAGATTGTATTTTTCTAGGAATTTATCCATTCTTCCAGGTTGTTCAATTTGTTGTCATATAGTTGTTCATTGTATTTACTTATAATCCTTTGTATTTTCTTATAATCCTTTGTATTTCTTTGATGTCAGTTGTTTTTACTTACTTGGGTCTTCTCTCTTTTTTTCTTGATGAGTCTAATTAAAGGTTTATTAAATTTATCTATCTTTTCAAAAACCAGCTCTTGGTTTTATTGATCTTTTTTATCGTTTTTAGACTATTTTGTTTATTTCTATTCTGATCTTTATTATTTCCTTTCTTCTACAATCTCTTTGGGCTTTGCTGTTCTTTTTCTAGTTCTCAGTTGTAAGATTAGATTGTTTATTTGAGATTTTTCTTGTTTTTGAGGTAGGCCCTCATAGCTATGAATTTCTTTCTAAAGAAGAACTACTTTGGCTGAGTTCCATAGATTTGGAGTTGTTATGTTTTCATTTCTATTTATTTCAAGGCATCTTTTGATTTCTTTCTTGACTTTGTTGTTAAACCATTCATTATTTAATAGCATGTTATTTAGCCTTCACGTGTTTGTGTGTTTTTCAGGTTTTTTTGGGGGGGGATTTTTAGTTTTATATCATTGTTATTAGAGAAGATAAGTAATATAATTTTAATCTTCTCAAATTTATTGAGACTTATTTTGTATCCTAACAATGTGGTCTATCTTTGAAAATACTTGTGTGTACTTGAAAAGAATGTATATTCTGCTGCTTTGGGTGAAATATTCTAAAAATATTAATTAAGTACATCTGATTTAGTTTGTCATTTAAGGCCCCTATTTCTTTGCTGATT
The DNA here is from genome assembly GCA_004027375.1 of Macroglossus sobrinus. Classification (NCBI taxonomy): domain Eukaryota; kingdom Metazoa; phylum Chordata; class Mammalia; order Chiroptera; family Pteropodidae; genus Macroglossus; species Macroglossus sobrinus. The sequence goes on along the minus strand of PVKZ01003326.1, from coordinate 39,573 downwards.
TTCTGTCTGGAAGATGTATTCATTAATGTCAATAGGGAGTTAAAGTCCCCACTATTACTTTAATACTGTCAATCTCTCCCTTTATGTCTGTCAATATTTGCTTTATATATTTTGGTGATCTTATATTTATGGTGTATAAATATTGACAAGAGTCATATCCTCTTGTTGAATTGATCTTTTTATCATTATAAAATGTCCTTCTTTGTCTCTTCTTATGAAACTTTGTTTTAAAGTCTATTTTGTCTATAAAAGTATTGCTACCCCAGCTTTTTCATTGTTGTTATTTCCATTTTTATGATCTATCTTTATCCATCCCTTTACTTTCAGTTTGTGTGTGTCTTTTGATTAAGTGGGTCTCTTGTAAGCAGTGAACACATTTTTTGATTGGTGCATTTAATTCATTTACATTTAAAGTGATTCTTGATAGGTATGTAGTTATTGCTATTTTATTATTCATATATATATTTTTGTGTTTTTTTCTTCTTTTCCTCCTCCTCCTGCTCCCTCTCCCTTACCTCACTTCTTCCTCCTCCTTCTTAAAAGAGTCTCTTTAACATTTCTTACAGTACTAATTTGGTAGTGATGAACGCCATTAGCTTTTTCTTATTTGGAAAGTTCTTTCTCTCTTCTTTGATTCTAAGTGATAGATTTTCTGGATAGAGGAATCTTGGTTGTAGGTTCTTGCTTTTCATCACGTTGAATATTTTGTGCTGATCCCTTTTGGTCAGCAAAGTTTCTTTTGAGAAATCGGCTGACAGTCTTATGGGAGCTCCTTTATAGATAAGTAGCTGCCTTTCTTTTGCTGCTTTTAAGATTCTCACTTTGTCTTTAACCTTTGGCATTTTCATTATGACCCTTGGTGTGGGCCTCTTTAGATGGTTTATATAGACAGGCATTACAATTTATCTTATCTGTTCTGCTGTCTACTAAAGACATCAAAATTATATTTTAATTTTATGATATAAATTTCAGAATCAGGGTCAAATAATCTTTTAAATTCCAGGGTGTCATATAATTTGTAATATATTTAGAGGTAATATTCAAAATATTTAAAAACTGATGAGACCTGGGCACTGTCCAATCAAAATGAATGCTGAATATTAGTTCTATATTTAATTAATCCACCCCAAAGATTATGATTTTATTGATCTTTTGTGGGACTCCAGCATCAATGCTTTTGAACAGTTTACCAGATAATTCTCCTGAGTAGCTAGGGATGAGAACTCTGGTGTGTAAGAATAAACTCTGGGCTTCCTTATCTAAAATCTTCTTTGACTCCTTGCTACATATCAGTCAGTTGGGCTTCATCCAAGATTTTGGGTGGGAACTACAAAATAATTCTTCCCACAGAAGTGTTTGTCTTCATCCTGATATGTTCAAGTATTGAGATGTCATGATGATAAAAAAGTGTATTTTATAAGTATTTTCAATTCATGTGAAATCAGGACGCATGAAATATTATAAAAATATATGCAAAAATGTGTTTAAACCAATTATTTTTGGGAAAAAATGAGGGCATTAGGGCAATATGCATATATTTATCTAGTCAACATACATGAACTAAACAGCAATTATTTTAAAATCACTTTATCAAAGTATGATTGACATATGAAAAAGCTTAATTTGGATGAACCTCTAGGGAACTACGTTGAGTGAAAAAATTCAATCCCCAAATTTTATGTACTATATGACTCCATTTCTAGAACATTTTGAAATGATAATATTTTAGAAATGGAGTCCAGGAGTTAGAGGTTGGGACTAGGAAGGAAAAAGCTAAGTGTGAATATGAAAGAGCAACTTAAAGGATCCTCATGGTATTAGAACTGTTCATTATCTTGACTGTGTCAGTGGATATGCAAACCTACATGAGCGATAAGATTGTGCAGAACTTCATACACATACACACATAATAGAGAACACATAAAATCAAGAAAGATTTACCAAATATCAATATTGGCTTTTTAACTTTCTAATCTCAGGTCTATGCTTCTTGCCTTCCTCCCTGAGCTACCCCACCATGATGTGTGACCTACCCAGAGTCAGAACAAATGGAAGAGGAAGAGAGAGAGAAAAAAAAAAAAAACAGCAGACAAGTGCTTATGTGATTACTATTGCAAGCTGGCAGGGTTTTCTTTGGGACTGAAATCTCAGTTTTCAGTCACAGGGTCAGGGGTGGGGTGAACTTTCACAGCTTCTTCAATATCCTCACCCTAGCCCATCCCTAGGGAGCCTCTCTCCTAAAATTTCCTTGAAGGGATGCAGTCCATCTCTATTTTGGCTGATTTCTTTTTTCTTCCTTAACCCCAGGCATCCTCTGATACCTTGAGTGTCTCACTGATTGAACTGTCTGTCCCTCTGAGAAGCCTCTGGGATAAGTGTCTAAGACTATCCTGTGCCAGCATTCTCTTGTATTCAGTCAGTGCGTTAGTGGAAAAAATACATAGCCTTTTTTTTTTCTGGCCACAAACTTTGAGAAGCTGGTTGTACTTAACACAACTATGTTTTGCTTTGACACTAGGGTAACAAACCAAACATAATTCTGCCCCCTTTATATTTCTCAGGAAGGGGTTAGTCAACAGTTCAGGGTATCTTCTAAATGAAGGATACATATGAAAGTCTTTGAGAAATTTCCTAAAGCCACTCTTTACTGACTTGAGGTTGAAAGGGAAACTCTTACATCTCCCCACTTGAGGAGCAGAAAAGGATTCATAACACATTAGCCTCTCTCTCAAAATCCAGATCCCTCTAATTTTTTATGCAATCTGGATAAAGGTGAAGGGTTAAAAGTCATTTAACGACTTTTAGAACATTTCCTCTGCAATTTCTGTATCATAACCTTGCACTTCACTTTGAAATATGGTATTTATTGAATTAGTGTCTCAGCTGATGCTGAAACTGTTTTAATATGCTGTAGCATAAGGCATACATTCTCTCTGCTCCAGATCTTTCGAACTTATTGGAGGTTCTATTCACACTTTTCCAATGTAAGTGGAAATCCCAAGCAGACTCCAAGATTATTGAAAATACCCCCAAAAATGAAACATCGAGTGGGAGAGGAATTGAGTAACAGGGTCTGCCAACTGGCTAAGCTGAAGGCGACGGAACTTTAGGCAGGAAGCTCTCAACATTACAGATGTCCTCAGCAGACCAGATATTCATGAGACATTAGAAAACAATGAGAGGTAAAACATATCCCCATTCATATTACAGGACATCTGTCAAGCATGAACTCTTCTCCATTTCCCCTTCGAAGCATTTCCCCTCTGGGGAGTGTGTAGGTAGTACAAAAGAAATGACAGTCTTATAAATAGCTTCTTTAAAAAAATAATAATGCAATAACACAAACAGTTGCTTTTTACAGATTATTGCAAGATTATTTAAATGCAATATGTAGAACTGTGTTATATTTTATTTAATATTTTGAATGAACTCAAACTTTACATCAGAGTTACAACATTTTAGAAAAGAGGGGACTGTGACAGTCACTTAAGTGAGTATCCTACACAACGTTTTACTGCAGTTCTGCCTTGGCCCTTCAACCTTTCCTTGGAAACTGCCTGAAAACTGTCACTGTGGGGGAAATTGTCCTCTGTCTAGTTACCAAACCTTTTAATAGGTAGAGGAAATTACATCACCAGATAAATGATTGGACTGACTAGCTGCTGAGGTGCTCTATAGCCCTAAATGCTTCCATATCTTTTGTATTTCCTATGAGAAATGCAAATATTTGCTAATTAAAAGATTATCTGGCATCTGTTGGACTTATTTTGTACATTGCTAATGGTGGTTTTCTGCTGTGCTATGTACTCCCAAAGAAAATTTGACTGAAATGTTTAAATTTCTATAGATATGAAACTATGAGATATTCAATAACAAACTCTATCTCTATACAATAATTCCAATAGGAGTCTTCCACATTAATGAAAAACACTGAAATGTAAATATGTCACCTTCGACAGCTGCATACCTTTTGACCTTCAATTATAAATCTTTTAAATTTGTAAGGAAATCTGTTCTTGTGTGTGCTTCAGATATTTCATAAGATAAAAAATACATACATATTCATGTGTGTGTGTGTGTGTGTGTGTGTGTGTGTGTGTATGTGTGTAATTAATCTGAATATAAGTCAAACTCCAAGATAGTGTCTAGGTCACAGAAAGACCAGAAGGGAGTGACCGGTCTGATGAGGAGGTCAAGTGAGGAGTGGAGGAAGGCTTTCCTAGTTATATTTCTTTAATCAAGTTTCATTTGACCATATCAGCATTTTCTCAACTGCGTTCTGTAGAACTCGTTTATTCCTCATTATTTTTCCAGATGTTAATAGACACTATAAAAAAAAAATAAGTCTATCGTCAATCATTTTGAAAGAAATATCCATACAGTATCCTCTCAAAGAGGCAAAACGTCCCTAGAATATTAAAAGCATTGAGAAATCCTGCCACAAAGTAGCTTGTTTAATATAATGATGAACCTCAGAACCTTTTTCCTGCCCCCAATAGCTATTAATGAAATATGTTTGATGGAATACTGTGCAAAAATCCTGGCTTGTATCTTTAAAAAAAAAAAAACATAAATTGTGATGAATAGATCAGGTGTAACCTCGCCAGTAAAGAGAAGAATGGATTACTTAAGATAATATTTTATTAATGTAGTAAAATAACATACATTTTTTCAGGGCTACTACTGTGTCCTTGCATTAAACTTACTGTCTAACACAACTTCTAAGACTTTTTCTCCCACAAATTGTACCATGCAGTTCTTGTTAAATATTTGTAAAAATATAAACAGAAAAGATGATATACATTCCTGTAAATTCCATTCTATTTAATTCAGCTGATTCTTTAGCACAGTCACAGACGTAGACATTAAATCAAGAATAAAAAGTGCATTTTTTTTGTATGGTAATTTAATTATTTAACTATGAAAATTTTTCCATTTAATTTTTATAGTCACATGATATTTATTTTTAAAGTACTGCAAAACATTTAAAGATGCCATACGTTTCTCATTAAAAAAATTATGTCCCAGAAAATTTCCATAGTTAGGAATTTTACACTTGGCCGTCATTCTCATGAAAGATAAAACTCAGACTGAATTTGAGGAACAGAGCAAATGGAAGGGGTAACACTAACAATTGATAAACTGACTCTTTAATTTGGAGAGTGTAACCACACAGAAAATTCCAATTAACCTTAAATGCTAAGAGCGATACTGTTAAAGCTAAAACAGTACTGGCATTTCTCATTTGGAAAGTGACATGGAAAATAGAATATAAAACAAGGAGAAAGACATTCAAATGGGCTAGGAAAAAAACTCAAGAAAATGATTTATAATTTATATTTTTACCACTTATTGGTGCTTTAAGCAAAAGGATAAGGTAAGCAGGAGATCTTTATGTTTAGATTAAATATTGGACATAAATGTGGAATATCATTCTGATATGTTTGAGAACATATTAGCAAATTATTTTTGTATTGAAGAAATTTTTAAAACTCTCAATCATCTGAATTTGTATAACGTTGCTTGTTTTTTAATGAAGAAATTATGTTCTTTTTGCTAATTACCAGCAGATAAAACAAAATTCCCCCAATTCTCAAATTATCTTTAATGGTAAAAGAAACATTTTGTTGTTTTATTATTACCAGTTCACAATTGCATTTTATATGAGTACAATAAAAATTTTGATCAGCTCTATGTTAATATTATTTTTTAATTTAATAGTTTTTAAATTTAATTTAATTGTTTTATGATATAAATATTTAGGTTATTTTGAACACACAACTTTTTAAATGTATGTATTTTTTTGGTGTCAATAGAACTTAGTTCTTAGGTAAGCTTTTTATCTTAAATTATTATAGTCAGAGCCCCTAATACAAAATGTGTTATATGCACATTAAGTAGAAATCTGTTATTATTGTGATACAAAATGAAAATATAAAAAATATAAAATTAAAGAATATGTACAATGTACACTTAGCCAAAAATATAGGGGATATCAATTACCTTTTTTTGTGTGCAATAACCAAAGTAATGCTGTCATTAACACAATTATATTTTTAATCTGTGTAGATAACTTTTATTTTTAAGAGATATATTTTATTTGGATTTGCTCAATAAGAATATGTGCAAAATTATTTTGTGAGAGAAGAGAGAAAAGAAAGACTTAATGTCAAAATAGAAAATGCAGAATATGAGAGTAATGACTAGAATTAAGAAAATTTTATTTTCAAGTCACATGCATCTGATATGGGAAAGACTGTGGTAAACAGAATGGGGTTGTTAGGTTTTGGAATGCAGTTATTGTCTAGGAGGTTAGCTATAAATCGCAGCAGCCAGTATGTAGAGATAGAATACAAGTTACATATTAGCCCATTCATTCATATTTAAACATACAGGAAGTAAGAAGGAAATTGCTTCGACATGACAAATGTCTTTAAATATTACAAAAATGCATTTGATTGATTGAAAAAAAAAAAGAATCCTACTCAATTTCTGTGCTGCCGGATATGTCATGTCTGGAAAGTAGGCTATATGGGAAACAAAAAGATGTATATTTGGGAGGGGAGAGGAGAGTGTGGTAATAAGAGATAAGATGAAAGGGAGATTATTTTTGACTTTCACTTTGTCTTTTAGAGTGATAAGAAATAAAAAGAGAAAATAACTTTCAGGGCATTCTGAATAATAAAGCAAAATGCCAAATTTTCCTAATTTTTTTAAAACTGTTCTCTAGGAAAACAAATTATTTATTTTAATACCCAATCCAGAAGTGGTATCCTTGGGAATGTGCCATTCTCTAAAAGCACTTGTCAAGGTTTATCAAAAGTCTCAGTGCATCCTTAAGCTTGCTATTTACCGTACATGAATTGTTAATTGATTAACTAGATGAGGTGAACTGAACTGTCAGCTGTTCTTAATCCTGGCTGCATATTAGAATCACCTCAGGAGATTTTATATCATGTTGAAATCTACCTCCAGAGATTCTAATTTAATTTGCTTATTTCGAGGCTCAGGAATCGGGGGTTTTATAAAGCTCCTGAGGTAACACTTTTGTACAGTGAGGATTGAGAACCACTGAACTAAATAATGCCTACAGACCCAAAAGAATGAGAGAGAGAGAGAAGTGGGGGAGGACCTTGCTCTGCTAAATGAATTGATAAATCTCTAATTGATGGAATAAATGAATGTAGAGAACACAATAACTGGGGGCAACAAAGGAAGAAACTCTTTCTTTCTGGAACTACCAGCCTCTGTTCTTCCTCTGCATGGCCCAAGTTGCTCTTTCAACCCATCTGTGCCCAGTGGCCTAGGATCTACAAAGAAGAGCAATGGCTACAATGAAGGTGAGAAGTATCTTTGCAAAGGGGTCATGGGAAGGAGCCTTATTCACATATTTCCTTTTCGTAGTCCCACAAGTTCTGATATTCTGCATTTGTGAATGTTTTAAGTACTCAAAGTGATCACAACTTTTCGTTTTGGACATTAATAATTTTTGAGAATTAGAGCTTTACCTTCAGCAATGGTTTAATATCTAGTGATATTTGGGTTACTGTCACCAATAATCACTTACTGAATATCTACCATAAGGATATGTTAGGCTAGAGCTGATTTCTAAAGCAGAGTTTTGGCTTTATGCCAGAAATACAGAACCAGAAATTTCTAAGTAGGTACTAAAGAATTTTTGTTTTTTATTTCCCCGGGAATTCTAACCTTGGGGTGAGAAAACCCTTCTTACAATATCAAAAAATTCAAAAATTATAAAGGACAGATAAATTTATTTAAATTTTATTTATGTAAAGAGCAGACATTTCTGCCCATATGACAAGTAAAAAAAAAAATGACAAAATGGGAAAAAATATAAAGAGCAAAAATTCAATGCCAAAGCGAGTGAAAAATATGACTAGACAGTTCATATTAAAGGGTATACAAGTGACTTTTAAACATGTGAACATATGTAAAATTTCACTCTAATGAGATTATTGTAAATTAAAAATACATTGAAATACCATTTATCAAAATGACAAAAATTTCCAGTCTGATAACACATTGTGTTGGCTAAATTGCCGAGAAATATGCATCTCTCACACTTTGTTGGTTGAGTATAAATTGGTGCCATTTCTATGGAAAATAATATGTCAATATCAATTAATATTACAGTTCCATATGTTTTTTGACCCACTGAATCACTTTTTAAGAATTTTTCTGTCCTTTCAGAAATTTTTAGATTTTCTTTCATGTTTTGAAATTTTATGATAGTATGTCTCAAAGTGGGATTTTCCTTTTTCCTCTTGTTTCTCTTTAAGAACTTTCAATCTGAAGTCTTCTATCTTTTTTTAAATTCAGTAATATTTATCTTCATTATTTTTTTCAAATATTTTCTTCTTGGCTTATTTTTTCTGTAATGATTATCCCAATTTTAGTACTTCTACTGTTGTTCACTATAGTTCTTTTTTTCTATTTTATGTTTTTTTAAATGAGATAAATTTTTTATTTTTTACTGCAAGTAAATAAGAATCCTTTTGATCATTCATTATCTATATCCAAAAAATAACAAAGTATTTGATAATTAAAATATATATATATATATATATATGTCAAAAGGATACAAGTAAGTTGAAAGAAAAGTAGTTCTTCTAAGGCTATATGTCTGAAATATTAGTCCATTTTAATTAAAAATAGAAAAATAAAAAAATTAAAATTGAACAATTTCTAAGATTATGCCATATATATTTAGAATAAATACACTGCTTACATTATATATTTTTATACATATATTCTGAAAGTGCTCTTATATTCAATGAGTTTATTTGGTTTTTAAACTTTTTTGTTTTGAAATAATTTTAGATCTGCAAAAGAGATGCAAAACATTAGAGTTCCCATATACCTTCTCCTAACATCCTTTCATATTAACATTTTGTGTAACCATGGCACATTTATCAAAACTAACATTGGAATGATATTAACTAATTTATATTCTAATTTCAATCAGTTTTTACACTAATGTCCTTTTCCTGCCTTGGGATTTAATCCAGGATACCATGTTGCATTTAGCCATAATGTCTCCTTAGTCTTTGTGTATGACAGCTTATTCGTTCTTTAATTTTCTGTGACCTTGACGCTTCTGAAGAGTACTGGTCAGATATTTTGTAGGATGTTTCTCAATTTAGAATTTTGTGTTCTCTTATGATTGATCTGGAGTTAGAGATTTGGGAGAATAGCAGAGCGGTAAAGTGCTTCTCACTGCATCTTATCAGGGTATATATGATATCTTCATAATTTATCACTGGTGATGTTAACCTTGATTGTCTGACTAAGGTTGTGTATACTAGGTTCTCCATTGTAAAATTATCATTTTTTCCTTTCTATACTCTATTTGTTAGAGGTGATTCACTAAATCTGTTCAAATTAATAGAGATAGAGAATTAATCTCCACTTCCTAAAGGAAGGAGCATCAGAATATTTGTGGACTGTGTTAAAACCACCACATGATTAATAAATATCTGTGGAGAAATACCTTGAAGCTATTCAAATATTCTGTTTTTCTTAAAAGTTTCACCCACAAATTTTAGCATTCAGTAGTGAATCTTGTCTGCAGCAACTCTTGTTGTGGCATAGACCTTTAATTATTTTGATTCTCCCATTCTTTCTATATTTATTATTGAAATTCTTCTCTAATGAAAATTTGTCCCTTCTCCCTAATTGATATATTTATTCAATTATTAATTATATTAGTATAGATTCATGATATTTGCTTTATTTTGTCATAAAGCTAATACTATCATTATTTGAGTGCTAAAATTGTTCCAGCCTTGGCTATGAGGACATCTGTCAGGTAGGCCTATTATTAATTTTTTCTTACTGCCTGGCACTACAAAATATAAACTCCCCAGAATGTCTAATTTCATGAGTTCCTGTTGAACTCATCTTGTACTCTCCTTGATTCAGCTTTAGAGTCAGTGTTTTCTCCAAAATACCCTTATTCTTTTTGTTTAATTTTAATTTTTCAGTTAGAGTTGACATTCAACATTATTCTGTATTAGTTTCAAGTGTACAGCACAGGGGTTAGACATTTATATAATTTGCAAAGTGATCCCCCAATAAGCCTACTACCCACTTTGCACAGTATATATTTATTACAATATTATTGACTATATTCCTTATGCTGTACTTCACATCCTTGTTACTATGATGTAACTAACAATTTGTACTTCATCCCTTTGCATTTTTCACCCAGCCTTCCAACCCGCTTTTCCATCAGGCAATCACAAGTTTGTTCTCTGTATTTATGATTTTGTTTGTTTATTTATTTTATTCCTTAGATAACACATCTAAGTGACATCAATGGTATTTGTCTTTCTCCATCTGACTTATTTTGCTTAGCATAATACCCTCTAGGTCCATCTCTGTTGTTGCAAATGGTAAATTTTTATTTTTTATGGATGAGTAACACTCCATTGTATCTATGTACCACTTCTTTATCCAATTTTCTACTGATGGGCACTTAGATTGCTTGCAATATTGGCGATTGTAAATAGCACTGCAGCGAACATAGGGGTGCACATATCTTTTGGATTGATGTTTTGGTTTTCTTTGAACAAATACCAAGAAGTGAAATTGCTGGGTCAAAGGTAAGTTCTATTTTTAATTTTTTGAGGAACTTCCAAACTGTTTTTCTTAGTGTCTGTACCAATTTACAATCTCACTAGCAGTGTATGAGGGTTCCCTTTTCTCCATATTCTCACCAACACTTGTTTTTTGATTTATTGATTGTAATCAGTCTGACAGGTGTGAAATGATATCTCATTGTGATTTTAATTTGCATTTCTCTGATTATTGGTAATGTTGAGCATCTTCTCATGTGTCTATTGGACACCTGTAAATCCTCTTTGGAGAAATGTCTATTAAGGCCCTCTGACCATTTTTTAATTGAATTGTTTGTTTTTGTGTGTTAAGTTGTATGAGTTTGTGAGGAGAAAGAAAGATGGCTGTAGTCAAGGTTCCTCCCGACACTTAGCAGCTTCCAGATAGAAGTGACTCAGCACTTCTCCCCTTCTGTAACCATGTGTCTGGTATGCGTGCATGGGTTTCTGTTATCTGTCAGTGTGCAACTATTGTTTAACCTGTGTTTATAAAGATGCTGCCACCCTGCAAGGCTGGCTGTACCCTAGTCGGAATAAAGAGCTACATCACAGTTGCCTACGGCTCCCCTCATTTTCTTCCAACTGCCTGAGCCTTATACCCCTTACCTAGGTACCTCAAACCTGCAGCAACACAGAGTTCTTAGTAAATTTTGGATATTAACTCATCAGATATATCATTAGCAAATATCTTCTTCCATTCAGTAGGTTGTCTTTTTGCTTTGTTGATGGTTTCCTTTGCATTACGAAAACCTTTTTGATATAGTCCCATTTGTTTATTTTTTCTTTAGTTTCCCTTGATCAAAGAGATATATCAGAAAAAAATATTACTAAAAGCAATGTCTGGGGGTTTACTGCCTATGTTTTCTCCTATAAGTTTTATGGTTTCAGGTCTTACATTTAAGTCTTTAATCCATTTTAAGTTTTTTCTTATATACGTGTAGGAATGTGGTCCAGTTTCATTTTTTTGCATGCATATGTCCAGTTTTCCCAATACCATTTATTGAATAGATTTTCTCTACCTCAGTGTATATTCTTGTGTGTGTGTGTGTGTGTGTGTGTGTGTGTGTGTTTGTCATAGGTTAAATGTCCATATAGTCATAGGTTTATTTCTAGGCTCTCTATTCTGTTTCATTGATTTATAGATCTGATTTTTTTTATGCCAGTACCATGCTGTTTTGATTTCTATAGCCTAGTAGTATAGCTTGATTTTAAGTAGTATGATACCTCCAACTTCTTCTTTCTCAAGATTAACATGGCTATTCAGTGTCTTTTATGGTTCCATATAAATCTTAAGATTATTTGTTCAAGTTCTGTAAAACATGCCATTGGTATTTTGATAGTGATTGCATTGAATCTGTAGATTGTTTTGAGTAATGTGGACATTTTAATGATATAAATTATTCCTACCTATGAGTACGGTATATGCTTCCATTAATTTGTATTTTCTTCAATTTCTTTCTTCAACGTCTTATAATTTCTGAGTACAGGTCTTTTATCTCCTTAGTTTAAGTTATTCCTAGGTATCTTATTTTTTTAAATACAATTGTAAATAGAATTTTTTTTCTTAATTTCTATTTTGGATAGTTTATTATTGATATATAAAAACGCAACTGGATTTCTGAACATTAATTTTGTATCCTGCTTCTTTACTGAATTTATTTATCAATACTAACAGTTTTTTTAATAGAATCTTCAGAGTTCTCTGTATATAGTATCTTATTATTTGCAAATAATCACAATTTTCTTTCTTCTTTTCCAATTTAGATGCCTTTTATTTCTCTTTCTTATCTGATTGCTGTGGCTAGGACTTCCAATACTATGTTGATTAAAAGTGGTAAAAGTGGACATCTTATCTTGTTCCTGGTCTTAAGGAAAACAGTTTTAGCTTTTTCCCACTACAATGTTAGCTGTGGGTTTGTCACATATGGCCTTTATTAAATTGATGTGTATTGCCTCTATTTCCACTATGCTGAGAGTTTTTATCATATATAGATGTGGAATTTTGTCAAACATATTTTTCTGCTTCTATTGATATAATCATATGATTTTTATCTTTTAATTTATTTGTACGATATATCACATTAATTGATTTTCAGGTATTGAACCAATCTTAAATCTCAGGAATAAATCTAGCTTGATCATGGTATGTGATCTTTTTAATGTATTGCTGAATTAGGTTTGCTAATATTTTGTTTTTCTATGTCCTTTTTAAAAATTTTTTTCTGCTGAATTTAGGTAAATTTAAAGTTTAGTCATAACCATTGATAGGTCTAAACCCTCCCAACCCCAGCACCTTAGTTTTTTCAAAAGTTTGTCACAGATTTTGGTTGGATATTCAGATTCATGCTCCCTCTTTTATTCCTGCTTTATTTCTTTTGTTGCTTTACCACAGATATTTGGGGAAGAAGGAGCTGGCAGCTTGGGCTAATCCATTATCTAGACAGGGTCTCCACTGATTCTTAAGTACAATAAAATGTAAAATCCACTGTTCTGAAGTTTAAACTAATACATGATTCATATTGTCATAGGTCATTTGATCTGGTTTCAAGTTCCAGATCTATAATTTATTGATTGTGTTGAGCTTGGTTTTACCATTTCTAAGCATTTTTCCTCGACAATCAAATGAGGATAATATTATCTATCTTACCTGCCTCACCTATTTGCCATAAAGATAAGTAAATTTGGTAAAATATAAATAACAAATAGTAAATTTGATTGTTGTTGTTGAAACTAACACTAAGACAAAGCAGAATAATAACAAAGAATTTAACCAGTTATATTCTTATAAAGGCTTCCTAATCATCTGAAAAATCTCGTGTGCTTTTCTTCTGACAGTCTATCTTATTGATAGTTAAAATGAGTAAAATGCTCATCACTCACTTGTAGGCAGCAAGACTGGAGGACTGTTAGGACTATACATAATTATAGGTTCTCTTCACATTCCACAGTGATCACACAGAATTGTGTATGGACAATAAATATAGCTGAAATGATTGGATGATCTGTACAATGGTCTTGTGTGAAGATAGTACACATGACCACTTAAATGTCAATTTGTAGTATAATGGCTACTAGGTGTTGGTTAGATTACTTTTGACAAGCCAGTAATCAAATCTGTGTCTGGAACCAAGAAGCCAAATGTCAGAGAGTGCAATATCATTAATGTATTGTAGAAAAACATCGTAACATGTGTTAAGTGTGTGGAAAGCACATGGGCTAAGGAGTATGTGCTCACTTAAGAAAGGCCATCAGCCTGTCTCAGAAGACCTTACTCAGTGGCTACTGTTCATTTCAGAAGCTACTTCTCAGCCTTGTGGTCTCAGAAGCTTGACTTTTTAAAAGCACTTCTGCCCACATCTCAGAGACAGATGTATAATTAATTAAACTTCAAAATCAATATATGAAACCTGAATATTAATTTGTTAATTTGTGAGTAAATAACTAATATAAAAATAAAAAATTGAATTGTATAACAAACACATTTTTTCATATAGGAAGAATTATACAAGAAACAAAATAATAATTTAAAAATTGCTTAGTGAATATTCTATAATTATAGAATATTCAATTCTATAATTGAAGCAAAGGAAGCTAGCTAGCTAGGTGAACAGCATATTCAACAGAATCAGGGGCAGCTAGTCTCATGCATTTAGCTCCACAGTAGAGATGATCTTGGGAATGACACCAAAATACTTAAGATTCTTGGGCTCTCACCACCTCTATTGCATAACAGTTATAGATGGACACTGCTTATGTTTGACTCAATGCCTCTCTGACTGGTTCTGCTTTGAGAGAAAGCCTCAGTGGCAGGTGCGGTTTAGAGCAGGTCTTTGATGAATCTTATGGTAATTGTCTAGGAAGATAAGAAGAGGGCCAATAATCCCAGAGGGCTGGAAAGAAAAAAATTTTTTGACCGATGGCCTGACTACCAGAATTAATGAATGAAATAAAAAGTTATATCATGTGCAATTGAACATCTACAGTGCATTAGTCACTGTGGATAATGTTCTCTAGATAGAGAGTATTAGAAATAAACATTAACCTTAAATCCCACAGTCTAAGTGGGAGATATCATTTTACAAAGAGCTTAATAGTGGTAAGTATAAAAGGAAATTGAAATAGCACTAGGCTACAGTAAGAATATCCTTGCTATTCACTAAGTCTCAAGTTTTCTTTCTCCACATGAAACCAATTTTGAGTTGCTATGCAATCTTGTGAGTTTATCTACTGCTAATTTTCAAATGTAACAATTTAGGAAAGAGAATAGACATTATTGGGTAAGCCCATGAGCTGTATGGATAATAATCCAGGGTCTCAGTGGAGGATGAAGTCCTGCGATGCTAGCATTCTTCCTCTCACCATCTGCTTCTTTTTGAGCTTAATCCACATTCTCACAAGGCACACTTTCACAGAAAATGATGCTGTGGGCCCCTCATCTGATTCATTAGACTCTTGCTTTGGGATCTATGTTACTAAATCAGAATAAGTTTGATCTATAAAAAAAATAGAGAACTCTATTTCTATTAAAAAGTTGTATTATCTGAGGATTCTTTCATTAGAGAAATATACATGGCTGTGCTGTACAGACTGAATGTGATTCATTTATTGTGATAACAGAGAGGGCAGAGTTGCTTCCCTGCCCCCTACCTTTTTCCTGCTTTGTGGGAATATCACTAAGAAGATATAGCCATGACCTGCTGCCTCGGAAAACTGCCCAGTGGACTGACATCATGGGAATTTGCTGAGCCTGTTTCGTGGAGGTCATTTAATTCTTGGCATAAGGGTTCTGGGCAGGAAACCTTCTATATTTCTTTGATAATGAACCAAAAATCACTAGCCCCAGAAACTGAGACTGCATTTTATTAATACAGCTTTTCCAGAAAATAGCATGATGCCAGGCAACTACTAATATTGCTTTTATAGTCTAAACTGGCTCGTATAATCTCTATGAAGGACTGTCCCAAGTGTGTTATTATCTAAAGCACACAGCCCTTAACTCACAGTTCCAAGCAGTTTTTAAATTCTTCCCTGGAAGAATGTTGCTTTTTTCTATATCCTTGCCTAACACCTATAAAATGCCAAAAGAGAAAATAGTGTTACAAAATATTTAATATAGGGAAAATGAAAATTGTAACTTATTGTGAAAAATGTTTTGTTAGTCATAAAGTTAGAATATATTAGTATTATTGTAATTACTATTGTATTATTAATAGTATATCATGAGTATATTTAGAACAACTCAAAATCCTTTATGCAACAGTTGACTCTATAGCTAATATTTATTTATCAGTTAATATGTACCAGTCAATACTTTAATGTTTATATATGTTAAATCATTTTATTCTTACTTTTTATAAATGGGGACACTGAAGAACAACGAGCTGAGGTAATTTGCCTATATCATACAGATAGTAAGTGGCAGAAATGAAGTTCAAATACAGATAATCTAGGTATAGGTTATGTACTCTTATCTTCTGTTGTCACACTGAATCAAAGTTTGACATACACAGATTATATTATGTAAAGGAAATTATTATTTTTAAAGGACACATGAGTTGAAATAACACTGATGAGATTGAGATTTTCCTTAACTTATTTTTATCAATATCGATTTTTGAACTTTTTAAAAATTATTTTTAACCAATTATGAATGTAAGAATGCAAGTCTAGTACAGAGAGCTTTTAGTTTTTTTCCTGAACTATTTGAGTTGGCACCTGATGCCCTATTGTCCCTGAATGGATTAGTGTATACTTCCTTCATTCTTCTACACATATATGATACAGACATTTAAATAAGTAAAACAGTTGTATGCAGAGATACACTACTACTATATTCTCAGACCTCATTTGACTTCTGCCAATAAGATGTCTTCACAATCCAATATATCACGGTGCTTCCTAAATGTTCAACTAGAGCATTCTTTACAGGAAATTTTAGCCATATTGTTATTATTCCCTACTATGAAAATGTATCTATATTATGATTCAAAACCTCATGCCATCTGGCTATATGACATATCAATAATCCTAAAAAAAATCTATCTTTGTTAACACACTAACATGTTATATATTAGCCATTCAAGACGGCATGATCACATTTGAACAGAGATTTCTAAAGGCAATACTCTAACAAAAATATGGGCCATTAATAATGAGAATGTGGCTCACTATGAACAAAAGAAGAAATTTTAAGGCAATGAAAGTCTTTGTGCCCTTAAATCTTTCTACATAAACAGCTAAGAAGGAAAGAGAGGAAATGGAGGTCCTGGAAGTACCCCAGAAATATGCGGATTCCTGCTGCCCATATTCCCTCAGCAGGATTTTGTTAAATGTAAGTAAGGCCAGGGAAATGTGTTCTACCTGGGTGGCCTTCTGCCTGCTCAAATTTGTATAAGGGCTATGTGTGATTTTTTAATAAAAGGATGAGAGGATAATGGTGTGGGGTTCAATTGATGGTGTCTGTTACAATATTAGTAAAATATTTAGGATTTAAGAACACAAGAGTGCACATGCACATACATACAAATAAATAGGGGCTTGTTATACTTATTATAAGTAACAGGATGTATATTGCTAATCCTTGGAAATAATTGAACTCTCTAAGGAAGCAGTGAATATGTCGATATGGAGCTTGAGGTGGTATAAAAGGAAAACATGAAACGACACAGTTCCTTCTGAGCAATTATAAACAAACAAACAAAATAAAAAGAAACAGAAGTGAGTTAGTTTCGCCTCTCTTCTCATTGATTTCTGTTTTCTGTATTTACTCCTCATCTCCAGCTCAATGCAGAAACAAAAGTAGGTCGGTAAACATGTTTCCATGGTATCTGAATTTGCTATCTTAAAATGAAACTAAAATACTGACCCTTTTGGTTGGTCAAAATCACCTACTGCAAGCAAATTTATATGTAGTAACATGTTGGTAGAGGAACCACATGATGATTAATTCTTTCCTGTGTGTGTATGTGTGTGTGTGTGTGTGTGTGTGTGTGTGTGTGTATAATCTATTTTGTTGTATCAACTAAGTATCTTTGCATACAAACTATGTATGTTTACAGATAATTCATTTTCCCAAGCTACATGTTTCAGAGAAACAAAATAATATTTTTATGGCTCCTTTCCTATATGCTTTTTTTTTTTTTTTAAATAACCAGTCTACCTTATATTTTCTTTCCAGATAGTTCTAGGGGTTTTTCTAAAGCATTAACAATGCATCTAAACCTTTCTTTAATAGAAAAATTTGAAGTCTGCACTCTCCTAAGGTATTGTTCCTGCCCTCCTGTGACTAGTCTGCATGAGGCACCAATTATTTTTTTCCCTTTAAGCTAAGGTTTGCAGTAGCAAGTATATCTTTCATAGGCTATCATTAGGGAGAGATGTATCTGGAAGGCCGTGGAGCCTCATTTCCTCTCCTGTTCTAATAGCCCAGGAAAAAGCAGGGTCAGCAGGTCTGAGTTAGCTCAACTAATAACATGGGCTAATATCAGCTACTGAAATCCAGAGACTTTCTAACAAGCCTTTTAGGGGAGGAGGTCAGAAAACTTCTGTTATGACTTATTGGTCTAAGTATGTCCTGTTCCTGTAGCTGTGTAGTGCATTACTGGAGTAGACCCCTCAAGGAGCCTTTTTCATGGTGTCCATTCAATTATGCCTGGCCTAAGTTCAGCTCTATATAGGAACTTGTGGCTGAGGGGATCATAGGTGCTCTGCTGGTTTGCTATTTGTAAGTTTTCCCCCAATAAGGCCCTCTTATATTTACACAAATTGACACTACTGGGACGTGTTCCTAAGCCCCTTTGTATGATAATCATCAAAATGGCCACTATCCACCAGTGTCCACTAAAACATCACTAATTTTCCTGGTAACTCAGGTTCAAGAAACTGCTTCCTAGTGGAGGAATTCCTGAAAGCACTACCATTGTGGCTAATATACTTTTATCACAGTCAGTGGCATTCATGCCTCTGGTGCCCTATTGCTACTAATGCTTTCTATTTTTAGTGTCTGCTGGAATTACAGAAGAGAAGCACATTTAGGTTTTATTCATTCTGTTTTTTGAAGTCCTTTTACCCAAGAACACAAGATGGATTCCTGAGATGAACTAAAGGATAATCTGATAACCATGCTGTGCTCAAAATTCATCTCTCTTTTTTGGATTAGTTCCTGAACCAAAGTTGTACAACTCTCTTTGTCTTAGACTGACTTTCCAAAGGGCCTCATCTGTTTTAATGAGGCCATCCCACCAGGCCTCCAGGCAGACCTGGCTTTCTCTAAATCCTAGGCCCTACAGAATTTCCACCTCAGGCTGAATTTTGGACACATCCATCCATTTCCACTTGGATGCTCTAATATCGCCTCAAATTTAACACATTTAAGAATTAAGATTCTCTATCATTGACCCTACTCATGTCATCTCTATTCTTCTTAAGTTCTCCACTTAACAGAAAGTCAAACCAAAAGTCTGGTCATGATCTTTGACCCTTTACTCTTCTTCTTCTTCTACTCTGTCCTGTTATCAAACCTATTTAAATTTACCTCCTAAATATCTCTCATTTTTTTAATATAGTTCCAATCCCACCTCTACTTACTCTCCATATTCAGAGGACCACAGTGTTTTGGATGAATGACTACAAAAGCCTCCTCAAAGTTCTCCCTTCCTTCATTCTGTTGGCTTCTAATCCATTCTTTGAAGAGAAAGTGAGTTACCCATAATACAAATCTGATTCCACCACTTTCTTGTTTAGAATTCTTCAGGGTTTCCGTTTACTCTTAAATTGAAGCCCCAAATTGTTAACATGGCCTGTTAAGATCATGTATAACCAGATTCCTGCCTATTTCTCTTTCTTCTTCTCTATAACTTAATTTTCCTGTCTATATTTTTGTCAGTAATGGCATCGTTTTCCAATGATCTTGTTTGATTCTTCTCTCCTCCTCCTCCTATAAATGTAATTTCTCAATAAGACCTTAAATTGCTACTTAAATATATCTTTAAATCATCTAGTTCTTTTCATGCCTACTGCATCCACTTTAGCTCCTATTCTCACCAAAGAGAGGATGCTGGGCTGAGAGCCAAACCTTACAGGTATAGTGTTCTGTCACATTAGCACTTGATGCTCATTCCTATATTAATGAGAATAGTCTGCCTTGCTCTTTCCAACTGTTTAAGTTCAAGCTTAAGTTCTGCTTCTTCCTTAAACCCAAACCAACCTAGTTCATACAATCCTAAACTCTTACTGCACATCTACAAGTATCAGCAGTATATTGTAACCACTGGGACACATTTTTTTAACTTAAGGTCCTTTAGCTACTAGTAGCATCATGAGAAATTTGGGGGTTAGTCCTCCAAATATGTATATTTAATGAGATTCCTTGGTTTTGAAGCTCTAGCCTAGAGGAAGAGTAGGTTGTCTTCCACTTTCCTTCCTCATTCTTTCTTCTCCTTCCTTTGCCATTCTGACAACTGACTTTCTGCAAGAAGAAAAAGCCTCCTGGTATCGCACACATTGTAAAATGGAAATCAGTGAGCATGGAAGGCTCTCCTTCTAGTATCTCCCACCTCTTGAGTCTGTCTTAGGTCATTTTTTTCCTTTTGGATTTTTTAGTTTTTTTTTTTAATTCTCTCCAATGCAATAGGTGTGTTAGGCTGGCCTATGGCACTCACCTCCTCTTGAAGGAATGTCTTGCACACACACTGTGTGTTGTCATATCTGTACACAATACTTGAAACTATGGCAGTCATCTTGCTTCCAGAGGAAAATTTGTCTGAGGAGCAAAACCATGACTTTGAGATGATTAGAGTGTGAAGATGGAAAGAACATGAATTTACTAGTTGATGAATTAGTCTTGGAGCTGTCCTGCTTAAAAACTTCTTGCTATGTGAGATAATATATTTTCAGCATTACTTAAACTATTTCAGTTGAGTTTTCTAATACACAGAGCCAAAGCACCTTAATTAATAACGAGAAAAAGAGAGAGCTCAGTCTACTCAAGGCAGGAATAGGACCTGAATAGATTTAAAGGCAAGAGGAAATTAAAGTCTCCTAAGAGCTGTTCTGAGAGGATCTTGGCCAGAAAGACATAAATTCACACGAGTGAGACAACAATAAGGAACTGAAGAAAGTCTTTAATATTTCTAGATCAGATAAGTTAGTACAGGCAACTGTAACTTATTATTATGATTACTAACCAGTATAAATTTTCTCAAGAAATCTTTACACTTCCAGTCAAGTAGTGTTAGTGCCTTATAAATCTGACCTGTATGTTACATTGTTTACTATTAAGGAATTTAAAAAATACAGAATGAGGGATGTGGTCCTAAAATTGGAAATAGCTTTGGAAGTGTAATGACAAGACTGCAGAAGCAGCTTCATAAATAAGTGGCAAAGAAGCAGGGATGTCTCCACAGTAGAGTTGTTTCTATTTCATCTCTCATTTTCTCTCTCACTTTTCTCTCAATTCTTAGCATATTCTCTGTTTGTAGGAAGCTTGTTTAGAGATTCTGGTAGTGAAAATAGTTATTCTTTTAATTCCTGTAGAATGACTTTTCCTTAGCTCTCAGGAGGATTCTCTTCAACCTTGTAAGAGTTCTAAAACAGACGTGAGATGGAAGAAAGAGCAGATCAGCCATATTGACTCTGCTGAAAGAAAAAAATGGCAGATTTCTTATGGTCAGATCACTTGTAGGTAATTTTTCTTAGGGCTGTGAATGTAGGAGGAGAAAAGACTTGGTGCTATTTCTCAACTTTTTCCAGTTATAGGCTATGAAAATGAAGTCAAGATGACTCGCTCTTCTTCATTAGCCTAGAATGAAGGCCAAAGTAGATCTGAAGTGGAGAAGGTATATGGATTACATATGGAAAAATCTGCTTTCCCTCTGCCCCAGAACATATTACATTTTCTGTTCTCTACTTTCCTCATTCAGTCATTTGTTCAAAAACTAGGAAAACTTACCTATGATCAGTGACTCCCAGACTTTATCCTCTGCTCTAGGCAAACATCAGCATCCTACTAGACATTTTACCTATGCACTTGAGACTTTGGATATGTAAAATGACTTAATCATTTCCCGCCCAATCCCCACTTCAAGTCATCTCTCCTTCCTGTACATTCTTTATTGGTGAAAGTTTTGTAGCAACAACAAAAATCTGGCTGTCATTCTTTCTGCCTAACCTCTGCATTCAAGTGTTAATCAGGAGTTGCCTGTCTCCTAAGACCTCTCTATTTTTCTTGATTTTTAGTCTTTAAATGCCAATGTTATAATTTAGGATATCATGGTCTTCCTAGCTTTTTATGTGAACATAATTAACTCAATAACAAAATAATTTTACTTTTTAAGACTTTTATTCATTTTATTTGGGGCTAGCCATCAAAGGCTAAAAGTACTTAGGAAGCCACGGTAGAGGACCATGAAGGGAACGAAGGAGAAAAAGCCGGGGGAGGGGACTGATCAAGAGGGTAACAAGAATATTGAAGAAATTGGGGGTAAAATTAAGAACCCCAGGGAGCCATATTTCTTATTTATCATTATATCTTTAGTCGATAGTTTAGTACCTGTCATATGGTGGGTGATCAATAAATATTTCTTGATTGAGTTAATAAATTAATTAATAAATGATCAAGAAATTAGGAAGGTCATTTCTAAGAAGTTCTTTAATAAAACTTAATTTCAATATTCCAGAATTGCTTACTGTGCCAATTATCAATTTATTGCCTCAGAGCTCTAAATCCACCCTTCTTTGCCCTGCTTTGTGATATTGAAACTGAATTTTGTAAATATCTCTTTGCCAGCAAGCTTATAATCAGTATGCAAACAGAGGACACTGGAGGGATGCTGCAGGAAGAAGGGGTTTCTTGTCCTGGATTTGGTGTGTATCTTCCTTCTGGATAATTCTTTCAGGATGAAGAGGCATCATTATTGTTCCCATAAAGACATTCTCTCCATTCATGGGCTACTTAAACACATAGTAAAGGAATATGTCATTGTAGAAACAAAGTAACATTGCAATTTAAGGAACTAGAAGACAGTTATACAACTGCAAATCTTGCTTCAGGGATTAAATATAATTTAGTTGATAACATCCATTTTGTACACTTAATTTAGAAAATGTTTACAGAAGACCAACTTTAATACTAATGTGATAGAAATGGACCTTGCTATGCCCTCTGAATCATCTGAAATAATAATTAGGTCATGCTAATGAACAAAAACTAAGGATGGTGCAAAAGCAATCAATAGTACAATGTGCACTGAATTACTTTATCAATAAACTAACAGAATTTAGATGTTAGATTGTATTTCCCATGCAGACAAAATTCAGAAGGACCATATTTTGTGTTACATTTTCTTGATGGTTTTTAAATTAAGCTTTATAGTGTGTCACAGCTGTCAGCATCCTCACCATTATCATTTCAGCAAACATTTAATGCATACCCGCTGTGTATACAGTGCTGTGAGATTCATTAAGGGGAAAGAGCAGTAATTTTCTGCCATTGAGATAGTAGAAGGGTAATTATTTACTCTGAGGACTCTAGTTCATTTAGCAGTGAATGAGCAGGAGGTCTTGGAATTCAAAGCCCTGACATTTTTATGCAATTCTATCATCATTAGGGCAATAACGTCAAAATTTCTGGATTTGAGCTTCTTCATATCAGATTATAAAATGGTCTATTGGTGTATTGTACAAGTGTTAAATAAAACAGCAGTTACAGAGTAAAAACTAAAATTCTCCTTTGATAATATTAGTGAACATTTGCTTCATGCTTGTTAATTTATATAATGTTAATTATGTGCCAAGTCTGTTCTAAGCAATGCTCACATGTGTACATACACATTATAGATGAGGAAACTGAAGGATCTAGAGAGGATATACAGTAAGTGGCTGGAATTCAAACAGGAGGTCTGACACCAAAGTCTGTACCTGTGAACCACTACTCCACATGACTTCACTAAGCCCTCACCCCTTCTATATAACCTCCCAGAGGTTAAAATCACTTCTTCTATGGCTCATTCTATGCACTGAAATTCATATGAGTACATACTTGCATATCTTTTGATAATATAAACTGATCACAGTAAAAAATTTTAAAATTGTTTTCATTAAAAATGTCTTAGATATATTACCATATACATGTTTAATATTGTGTATTTGAGCATATATATGTACATATATATGTACACACTCATATATATATACATATGTATACCTTTGGTTTTCTTTTGTCTAAACTTATTCCCACCCCTTGGGCATAAGTTGAATGGTTTTGTAACATATACTTGTGGCTGCCATAGGTGAGAAATTTTTGCAGCTTGATTTCAGGCTAAACAAATAATTCTGAATTCGAATAACATTTTTTATTTGTAGCACAAATGTTTCATAATAAAGATAAATTATAATAAATAGTGAAAGTATTAAGGATATTTACTGGGTTTTATAGGTGAGCTGTTCTTATGCCTTCTCTCATTATTTTCTCCTACCATATGTTTTCTTCCATTCCTCACCCCAGATAGCTTTCAGAAAAAAAAAAAAGATCTAAAAAGGAGTTTTGGTATTAAGGTATCATTACCACTCAATATTTATATAATTGGTTTGTGACCTTCAGTAGCTCTTGGGGCATTCAAGGCTTGGTACTCTTTTTTCCCTGCAGCTTGTTGGATTATTATCTGTCACCTGAAATTTTCAAATATCTGTATGTATTTTAGAAATGAATTTCAAGTCTCTTCTATAGCTAGTATCATGATTCAAGTTCCTAAAATTCAATAATTTATTTGAAGTAGTTAAAAATGATTGAGAAAGAAAATCAATGGGCTTTTTCTCTTATTAGAAAGAATAGACTATGTCAAGAATGAAGCAAGTGAAAAATGAGCAGCATAGATATTACAAAGCTTATTTATTATTTGTTAAATTATTATTTTTGTCATGGTTATATATACACATAGGTTAAGGCTCAAATAATTTGCAAATTTTATAAAAAAAATAAAAATAGAACTTTACACTCCCCAAATACACATTTCACCATTTTTAATAATTATTTTGGTGTTTACTTCTGTGTTCCTAAATAACATGTTTGATTTGTCATCTCATGGTATTTTAGTTTTAGGCTGTGTTTATTGACTTCTGTTATGAAAAAAAAAGGTTTTAACCTCTTTGCTTTCTTTACCTGTACCTTCTAAGGGTACCTTTTCTACTCTTGTTTTCCAATATCATTTCATTTTAATTTTGGATAGACAAATATTTTGTGTTTATATTAGCATAACTGAGCAAGTAAAATTTATGGTAAAGCAATGTAGTAATTATGATAATTTTTTTCCTACACATATTTGTTCCCTGATATTGACTGTTTTGTTGTTTTAGTTTTTTTTTCCTTTGCTATTATCTTCTTGCTTGTTTTTAAAAGTACTTCACACTAACCAACCCCAATCTCATTGGCAAGTGTCTCACTCTGCTCTAAATATGTTCAGATGTATTGGGTATTCTGTCAATTTTACCTTTCAGAAGAAATAACTTCAGGAATCTGCCACTGTGCTCAGTGCACATTTCTTCTTTTTTAAAAATTAATTAACTTATTTTTATTAAAGTGACATTGGTTAACAAAGTCCAGTCAGTTTCAGATGTCCAATTCAACAATAAGGCATAAATATTGCATGTGTGCTCATTGCCCATAGTTAGATTTCTTTCTGTCACCAAATTTTTGACCTCCTTAACCCATAGACTTCCCCTTCTTCCCCTCCCCTCTGTTAACCACTAGTCTATTGTCTATTTCCATGAGTCTCTGTTTGTTTGTCTTGATTGTTTGTTGCTTTTAGTTTTATATCCCACATATCAGTGATATCATGTGGTTTTCAACTTCTACAGTCTGGCTTAGTTCGCTTAGCATGATTATCTTGAGGTACATCCATTTTGTCACAAATGGCAGTATTTCATCTCTTCTTATGGCTGAGTAGTATTCCATTGTATATATGTACCACAGCTTCTTTAGCCAATCATTTATTGTAGGACACCTCAGTTGCTCCCATGTCCTGACCACTGTGAATAATGCTGTTATGAACATTGGTGTGCAAATATCTTTTTGGGTATGGGTTTTCAAGTCTTTGGGGTAAATACCCAGTAGAGGGATTGCTGGATCATATGACAGATTAATTAATTAGTTTTTTGAGAAAACTTCATACTGTTTTCCATAGTGGCTGTACCAATTTGCAGTTCCAACAGCAGAATATGAGGATTTCTTTTTCTCTGCATCTTCCCCAGCATTTGTTATTACTTGTCCTGTTGATTATAGCTATTCTAACAGATGAGAGATGGTATCTCCTTGTGGTTTTGATTTGCATTTCCCTAATAGCTAGTGATATATGAAAAGATGTTCAAAATTGGTGTGCATTTCTTATCTTCATCCCCTTCACCTCTTGAGGGTTGGCTCATCTATTGCATTGCATTCCTTCCTCTGCGTTGGTTGACTCTCTCATTTTAGTGGGGCACATCTTTCAGTAGCTTCCAGAGAAAAAAAAATGCTTTCTCGAACACCTCTTTATTCTACCTTCACTCTTGATTGATAGAGGGCTGTGTTTTGTTGACTTCTTGCTTCTGATGTCGCTGAGTTTAATGATATTTTGATTCCTAGTTCTTTATATTTAAATTATTTTTGTCTTCAAAAGCTTAGCTCTTCCCTTTGCCTGAAGTTCTCTAAAATTTCTAATTATTTGCCTTGGTGTGGGTTTCTCCGATAAAGCTCTGCCAGTGGTCTCTAAATATGGATTATTACATATACCACATTTCTGGAATTTCTTTTTAATTATTTCATTGATAATTTATTTCACTTCAAACTTGTTATTTTTTGGGGGTCCTCTCATTACTTAATGTGTTGATTTTCTGAACTGGCTCTCAGGTTTTTCTCTTCTCTTGTATTTCCTATTTCTGTTTTTGGCAGTTTTCTGTGAGAATTTCTAAATTTTTATATCTCAACCTTTCTATTGAACTTTTAGTTAGTGAGGAATATATATACACACATACATATATATTCACACTAATATATATATATACACACACACACACACATTAATTTATGTACATATATATTAAATATATTAGTTACTGAGAAAAATATATATCTAAAATACCTTGTTATATATTTGAGTATTACTTTTTCAAATAATATTATTGTTTCATGATTAAAATATCTTCTGTTTTCTATTGATGGATAGGTAATAGATGGAGAGTAGAAATTATTTTGTCTCCTTTTGTCTGAATAATCTTTATTTTCTCCTAATTGATTTTAAAATTTTTTGTTTGCTTTGTTTTCAAACTTTTATTTTAGCAGTTTCCCTCAGATGCCTGGTTATCCTGATCTCTCATTCATATTTCCTAGTGGGGTACTAAGGATTTGAGTGGAGACCTTAAGCTCATGGTGGGAGACTATGGGTTTTACTGCAGGTGATTGGCTAGGTCATGTAGTTGGTTGGGAAAACCTTGCTTTCAGTAATTCTAAGACTTTCCTTCTTAGTCTATCAGGATCCTCAGAAAAAATCTTTCCACCTTCTGCCCTAGAAGGTGAAGTCTTAGTTGCAGTATTTTGAAGTCTTACGAAAGAAAGAGGGTTTTGTGGAGAGAGTGAAGGTGTGTCAGCATTCTATAGATAGTCACTTATTACTACTCTTCTTGGCTCTGTCTGTTCACATCAATAATTTGGGGATAATTACACAATCTATGTCACAGGGCTGGGGTTAAAATGAAATGAGTCAATAAATATAAATGCTTAGAAAACACCTGGCACACAGTAAGTGTTATACAAGTGTAGGTATTATTACTTTTTTATGTTGGGCAGTCCAAAGAGCCTATACTTGGGAATAAATTTCAATTTCTCATTTGCTTATTTATTTATTTTGCTGAAGCTAATAGATATGGAGAACTATTTATTACTCAAATAGACTATCAACCATTTTCTATTTTCAGAAGATGGTGTCACCAATTCCTAAACCTTTAAAGGATTTAAAGATTGTCATGGCTCTCCCTATAGCCAGTTTTGAATTTATTTGAATTTATGCTAAATCCACTTATTTATCTTCTTTAGGTCTTTCAAAATGTTGTTGCTATTCTTTTTTCTCCTGTTTTTCACATCATTGTGAGTGCATATCTTTTAAAAGTCCCTTTAATGCTGTTTTAATGATATTGTAAAAAATAAAAGTAAATGCTTGCAGTTAAGCACTTTTTTAAGCACTAGAACTCAGATAGTTTCTCTTAATAAAAGAACTGACACCAATCTGAGTGGTTTGGGCCCAGCCACTCTTTTTCAGATATTTTCAGATCATAGAAACTGAGGATATATATATATATATATATATATATATATATATATATATATACAGTTCTTTATATTTATCTAGCTGTTGACCATTTCTAGTGCTTCTTTTCTTATTGTGTACTCAAGCTAATATTTGTAGTCACTACCTTTCAACCTAAAGAATTTCCTTTACTATTTGCTGTAGGCAAGGTCTGCGGCCAACTCATTCCTTCATTTTTTATCTGTGAGTGTCTATATTTTATCTTCATTTTTGAAGAAAAATTTAGCTGATTATAAAGGTCTTGGGTAACAGATTTCTCTTTGAATACTTCACCTATGTAACTTTACTGCCTTTAAAAAAATCTCCCAATATTTTCTATTTCTATGTTTTTCTTTTTATAATAATTTTTAAATTTTCAATTATAATCAGCATACAATATTATATTAAAGTGTACAACATAGTGATTACACATTTATATAACTTACAAAGTGATAGCTCAATAAATCCAGTACCTTCTGACACTCTACATAGTTATACAATATTATTGACTATATTCCTTATGCTATACTTTACATATCCATGACTATTTTGTAACTAATTTGTATTTCTTGATCCCTTCCTTTTTCACTCACCTCCCAACCTCTGCCTTATATGAAAACTATCAAAATATTCTCTATGAGTTTGTTCCCATTTTGTTTGTTTATTCTGTTCTTTGATTCCTCACGTAAGTGAAATAATATGGCATTTGTCTTTCTCTGTCTGACTTACTCCACTCGGCACAACACCTTCTAGGTCCATCTCTGTTGTTGCAGATGGCAAGATTTCATCCTTTTATGGATAAATAGTACTCAATTTATATACATATGTACCATCTCTTCTTTATCCATTCCTCCACTGATTGACACCCGGGTTGTCTCCACATCATGACTATTGTAAATAATGCTGTAATAAAAATATGGATGCACATGTTCCTTCAAAGTGTTTTGGATTTCTTTGGATAAATATCCAGAAATGGAATTACTGGTCCTTTTTTGTTTCTTGTTATAGTCTTTGTTTTAAAGTCTGTTTTGTCTGGTATAAGTATTGCTAGTCCAGATTTTTGTTTGTTTGTTTCCATTTTCATGAAATATCTTTTTCCATCCCTTTACTTTCAGTCTCTATGTGTCTTTTGATCTGTAGTGAGTCTCTTGGAGGCAGCATATGTAAGGGTCTTGTTTTCTTGTATATTCAGCTACCTGATCTTTTGAATAGAACATTTAATCCATTTACATTTAATGCAATTGTTGCTAGATATGTAGTTATTGGCATTTTATTATTCATATTTTTTATTTCTTCTTCTCTTTCTCCTTCTCCTCCTTCTTCTTTCTTCTTCATTTTCTTCCTTCTTCTTATTCTTTTTCTTCAAGTCACCCTAACATTTCCTATAATACTTGTTTGGTGGTGATGAACTCCTTTAGCTTTTTCTTGTCTGGGAAACTCTTTATCTCCTTTGATTCTAAATAATAGCTTTGCCAGGTAATTGTGGCTGTAGGTCCTTACTTTTCATCACTTTGAAATTTTCATGCCAATCCTGGCCTGCAAAATTTTTGTTGAGAAATCAGCTGACTGTTATATGGAAGCTTCCTAGTAAAAAACTAATTGCTTTTCTCTTGTGGTTTTTATGATTCTCTCCTTGTCTTTAGTTTGGTGTTTAATTATGATGTGTCTTGATGTGGGCCTCTTGGATTCATCTCATTTGCGATTCTTTGTGCTCCTGGGCTTGAATGTCTATTTCTTTCACCAGATTATGGAAGTTTTCCATCACTATTTCTTCAAATAGGTTTTCAATTCTTTGCTCTCTCTCTTCTCCTTCTGGTATCCCTATAATGTGAATGCTGGTATGCTTGATGTTGTCTCAGAGGCCCCTTGAACTATCTTCATTTTTCTGAATTTTTTCTTATTGCTGTTTGGATTGAGTGTTTTCTGCTACCTTATCTTCTAAATCACTGATTTAATACTCTCCTTCATCTAGTCTACTATTGACTCTCTCTAATGTATTCTTCATTTCAGTTATTGTGTTCTTCATTTTCAACTGGTTCTTTTTTACATTTTCTTATCTCCATTTTTATGTTTCCTATCTCTTTGTTAAAGTTTTTATCTACTCTTTCTCTAAGTTTATTGAGCATCCTTAAAACCAGTGTTTTGAACTCTGCATCTGATATATTGCTTGTCTCTATTTTGTTTAGTTCTTTTTCTGGAGCTTTGTTCTGTTCTTTCTTTTGGGACATGTTTCTTTGTCTGTTCATTTTGGCTGCCTCCCTATTTTTTTCTATGTGTTAGGTAGAATTTCTATGTGTCCCAGTCTTAGGGGAGTGGTCCATGTAGTAGGTGTGCTGTAGGGCCCACTGACAAAGTCTCTGGTCACCTGATCCAGGTGCTCCAGGTGTTTCCCTTGTATGGGTCAAGTTTGCCCTCCTGTTGTAATTGAGCCTTGGTTGCTGTTTTCATGTCAATAGGAGGGACTGACCCTTTGGCTGATTAGTTTTGGTGTGACTACAGTGGAGAAGCTATTGTGCAGGGGCTGACCCTACAGGGCAAGATTCGCTTTAGCAGGGCTCTGATGTCTGCCCAGTCTGCTCTGTGTGTGTGTCATCCTTGGATATGGCCCCAGGTGGTGCTCTGGCTTGGTGTGAAGCTTGCCACCAGGCTTGCTGGCCCAAGGCCTTTTGGGTTGGTCCTACCACAGGCCAAATTCAGCCTTAGTCTGTGTCTTGCCCATGACCACCTGGCATGAGCCACCAAGCAATCTGATGTCACCACCTATGCTGCTCCTGGAGGTGCCTTGAGAGGCCAAGCTGCAAACCACAGCTAGCTGC
The DNA here is from genome assembly GCA_004027375.1 of Macroglossus sobrinus. NCBI lineage: Eukaryota > Metazoa > Chordata > Mammalia > Chiroptera > Pteropodidae > Macroglossus > Macroglossus sobrinus. The sequence continues at coordinate 8,811 of PVKZ01003326.1, read as the reverse complement.
CACTAGTACTGAACTTGGACTGTTCAACAAAAAAGTATGAGTCATGCCAAGTCCTGATACTCTTGTTTGGATTGTGTGAGATTTTAGGTAAATTTTGAGAGATTTTAGAAAACTCTGCAGCATGAGCCAACATGGTTTGCATGGAAAAATCACTGGAAGCAGCTTGAGTGGATCTGTAAGTTGGGTGAGATGGGGTCTCAGGGAATCACCAGGGAGGGTAACCAATGTTAGCCATTTTGATGGAGACTCAGATATAATTGCTGCCTGCATCTGCACATAGGCGGGGGAGAGGGAGTGCTAAACAAAGAAACAAATAGTTTTGTCAGCACTCTGTCAGAGAGAAAGCTGCTCTTCCAGCCCTAGCCCTAAAGCCATACAATTCAGTTCTTCTCCATATGTGCCTGACACCTTTTAAGCTGCTGCCCCAACTCTGGAACTCAGAGCAAATGAGTCCATCAGCAAGTTAGTCCATGCACAGGCCCTTTAAGAGGAATGCTTGGGAGTCCTGTAGCACTTTGTCTTACTTAGCCATCATCCCCACTGGTTTTCACAGACAGAAATTGTGGGGACTTTTTCTTCTGGTACTGGAACTCTGGGTTGTGGAGTCTGGTGGGACTGAGACCCCTTGTTCCTCTGAAGGGTACCTCTAAAGCTGAGATAATCCTTCCCATTTTAAACTGCCACACATAGGTGAGAGATCAGCCCATGCAGAGTCCCTTATCCTCTTACCAGTCTCAAGGTGGCTTCTTCTGTATGTCCTTACTTGTAGGACTTTTGTTTCTCTAGACTTTAGTCTATTCTTAATGATAGTTGTTCTGTAGTTTACCTGTGATTTTGATGTGGTCATAAGAGGAGGCAGGCACATTGTTTACCTACTCCACCATCTTGACCAGGCCATTTTACTGTCTTCTGATTTCTACGGTTTCTGATGAGAAGTCAGCTGTTAATCAGATATGTTGTTCCCTTGTACATGAAGATTATTTTCTTCTTGCTACCTTCGAGATTTTCTTTTTGTGTTTAGCTTTCAGTGGTTTTATGATGTGTGAATTTCTTTGTTTTTATCTAACTTTGATGAGCTACTTGGATGTGTACATTAATGTTTTTCATAAAATTGGTGATGTTTTCAGCCATTTTTTCCTCAAATATTTATTCTCGCCCTTTTTTACTCTCCTTTCTCCTGGAGCTAACATTACAGAAATATTTATGTGTTTTATAAAATTTTAACAAGTTTCTGAGACTCTTTATTTTTCTTCAATCTTTTCTCATTGTCCTTTAAATTACATAATTTCCATTGATCTCCTTTCAGTCCTTTGTTTTTATCTTCTCCTATCTTAAATCTGCTATTTAGCCCATTTATGAATCTTTCATTTTAGTAATTATACTTTAAAATCTAAATTTTAGTTTGGTTTTCTTTTATACATTTATTTATTGAAATTCTCTATGTATTGAGTCACTGTTATTATATTTTTATTTTTTGAATGTAATTTTCTTTTAAGTTTTGGCACATATTTGTAATAGCTACTTTGAAATTCTTTGCTAGTCTTACTTGAAGCTTTAGCAGATTTTCAAGAATAAATGTTTCTCAATTTATCTGCCTTTGATTGATTTTAAGAACTTTGGTTATTTTTGTCAGTTTCTTTTCCAGTTTTATTATTTTTTGTGAAGAAAATTTGGTGATCTTTTTATGTTACAGTAACAAGCTCTCATCTGTTTCTTCTTGATTAATGGAACTCATTAGATCCTCTGTCTATAATTAATTTGATTTTTTTCTGGTTCAGCCTGACACTTTAGTTTATCTTATAACCCTAAGGGAGGAAAAGAACATTTTTTTCTATAGTCCTTATTTATCAAGTAGTGACATTGGCTAGGAATTGGTATGCTCTAGCAATATTAGTCCTCTATCATCTCTGTAACATTCTCTTAGTCTTTTTTTTGTAATTAAAGACCATATTTATATAATAAAGACTATTGTTTTTAATCATGTGTTTAAAATTCTGAAATCACCAACTGAGAAGATAAATGTTCTGAAAATATGAGGAAGGAGGAAGATAAAGGTAGTGAGGGTAATGATCAGCAACATGGCAGATTTAGGAACCCACTGCAAAGTTCTATTTCATTTCTGTGCTATAGATCACTGTCTTCATAAAAATATTGATAGATACATTTAATACATTCCTTGAAATAGGATGATACTGAATCATCATCCATCATCTGTGGTAGGTCCTACTGAAGCCCTTGGACTATCACTATAACAAATTACTCCCTTCAACTAATGGAGAATATTATTTTAAAATATGTGTGCCTGTATCTTCTTTTTAAATTATAAAATAATTTCCTGAAAGATAGGAACTGATGCTGTCAGACTTACCTTTTAAAGCATCTAACAGTGCCATAGACAATTGAGTGCTTTATTCTTTTCTGATGATGAAAAATGTAACAATACTTTTTAATAGAAACTGATGCATATAAGGAGATGAGGTACTTTATCAGCAATAGCAGCATTATGAAGCATACAAAGAATTTTGACAAGAGAAAAAAATAGACTTCTAATTGGTAATTAAGGGATTATGCCTGGGACTCAGCTTGGGGCTATGAAATTAAAGATTTGGGCAATAGCTCAGAAATATAAATATAGAAACAAAAGCTGACATCTTTATTTGAATAAAGAATGAGGGTAGGATGAGGATACAGGCAAGCAGAATGAAACTGGTGTATAATTCATGAAAGAATTAGGCAAAACTGTCCAGAATTCAGATTGTCCACTCATAGGAGACAAGAGTCAGTCACAGGAAGTAAAAGGATGTAAATGAAGATCAAGGCAGTGGATGATCTAAGAGATTAAACAACATATCCCAAGCTCACTGGGCAACTGCAATTCAAGGCCAGGAAAACCTGTCACTGGAGGGATTCTACTCAGGGGATTGGCATTAGCCAGGAGCTTCATTAATTAATGAGTTATGGAACAGGAGGACTGAGATTTGTGACAAGAGTAATTTGATACTGAGATGAGTATCACAGAAATACTATTAAGTAGGTTGTGTGGATGGATTTATTAGCTTAATCAGTCAAGCAGGTTATAATTATTATAATCCAACATTCTTCACATTTTTTAAGTTTGGCCCAGTTCACAGTATCAATACCTTTTTCTAGTCAGTGTCATATATGTAGAATTTCAAAAGTATTTTTAGCATGAATTAATCTCATCATACCAGAACTTCCCTAAATAGAGCTTAGTTTATTTATCCCTATAAATACGCCATATATTTTTGTGTGCATGTGTGCATGCGTGCGTGTGTGTGTGTGTAAATGGTGATGGGGTGTTCAGTCATTTTTTGAAGAGGGTAAAAAAAAATTGTGGGAAATTTTATTTGATGCTAAATTGTGTTACCTAATTGTCTTATAAAAACTTTTGAATTGATTTGTCTTACTTAAATGTAAAATTTTATTTCTTTAGAAAGTATTTTATCACTCTGTTTTGGCTTAAAAATTGGTACATTTTGAAAGGCATTCTATATGTTCCCTGAAAATTTTAAAAACTGAAGTAAATTAGTTAAAATATTTAATTTAGTTTCTAAAATGCTAAAATATATTTTAAGGTTCTAGTTTAACCTATAATTTAACATATTTTAAGACAAATGAAAATTAGGATTGAAAGTTTAATAATTATAACATCATCTTTTCTGGGTTACCTTCTTTACTTTTTTATATGCTAATGTTATGGGCTTTTTCTTTGTGTTAGAAATTGTTTGAGGCTTCTGAAAAACATGACCACTTTATCAAGATTAATAAGTGTGGTTTAGACTAGGAAATAGTGGTTTACTTGGCACCATTCATGGTGTTAAGATTCACTCATTTGTCGTTCATAGAATTGGGACAGATTTAGCAGAACTTTAAACCCTTAAGAAGAGGATTCCCAAATGACCATGAGAATGGAATACCTTTTTCACAAAGACAGACTAAAAAGACTAAAGTTTTCAGTCTGAAAAGACAAAACTTAGGGGTCATATTATCAAGATTCTGGTTCTTGATAAAACTTTCTTCCCTGACTAAGAAAAGATATCTGCTAAGGACAGAGAGAAAAGGGCCTCCTTTGCTCCTCTCTGCCATGCTGTCAGATCCTCTAAGAATGAAACATTCTTCTAATGTCCCCATCAGGCCAGAATCTGTGGGCTTCTGGGAATAGGAAAAGAGGACAATTCCCAACTACACAAGAAGAAAGTTGGAAAAAAAAAAAAGTGAAAGGAACAGAGTTTTAGCCAAATAGGGCTCTATCTCAGAATAGTAAAAGCCTTAGGCGATTCTCAGCATCTCTTGGGGCTCTCAACAGCCTATCCCTGGCCTCTTAACACTCTTCTCTTTGCAGTATACCAGAGCCACTTTATTCTGTCTTACATAGGACAGTTGCCAGTCTTTAATGGATTTCGATTGTTCCTGGTAGCAGTCACCTCACCATTTCATGTTCTGCCTTGAGTTGCCTAACCCTGAAGCAGGCCTCCTGACCTGAGCAATTTCCAACCATCTTTTACTACTACCTACCCTGATAGTGTTGGTTAGAAAGTTCATACAGAGTACGAAAAAGTATATAAATTTATAAATAGCATTGAGTCATATTTTTACATTAAAATCCAGAATATAGGTATTCTTGAAGCTCAAAGGCAACACCACCACTACTAACGATTTGAAAACAAAATAATTGCTACTCTACCCAATGGAGAGTAAATATATAGAGTTATTGCTTCAACAATTTGTCCAAGAGGAGCTTTAAACTTATATATATACATTAAAGGAGAGCTTTTACTCCATTTATGGATAAAAGACATATGGTCAATAAAAGGAAATGAACAATTACCAAAATTATCTCTAATATCTGCAAGTTGAATTCATAAAGAGGAATTGCTATAATCTCTATAAACCTTCTATTATCCTCCTCTGAGATGGAATGCTGAGATGAGTTCAATACTACTCTTGCCCACATAGAATGTTTTATTTCTCATGAGACCATATATCAAAAATGCTGGGACTAAGAACTTAAGTATCTGATAGAACAGGTAGTCCTACAGAACATACATCCTTATCAGCATGGCATTGCTAAAGACTAGGCCCTAAGTATATTTATGCCACAAGGCTCCTAAGAGGAGTCATCAGAGTCTAGTCTAAAACATCTGTTATTAGCCTAGTCTCTCAAAATATAATAGGCACTGGACGCACTCATCTCTTTAACCAGGTAAAATTTCCTCACTCATTTTGAGTCTTGGTTCAATTACTTCCCCTTAGGAGAAGCATTAAATTATCACGGTACAATGATAATGATTTGATTTGTCAGGAAATATAAGAAAAGAAAAAAGAAAGTTTTAGTTCTAACCTTTGTAATCTGAACTATAGTTCTAGTCCCTACAAAATCTTATGTAGTATATAGAGATATAATTTATATTATATGTTATATAAGAACATTAGCAATAATGGCAATTCAAAATATTATTACAAAAACTGATAAATAGATTGTGAGTATCCTTTTAAACTACTAGCATAGGCATTTAGTAACATTAATTTACTTTTTCCAAAATTCACTATGCTTGTATATATTGAATACAGACCTTTTATTAAGAATAGTGGAACATTTTTGTTTATTTGAATTATTTTTATTAAATATAAAATATGTTGAAAAATTTACTTTTGGCTTTATTAAACTATAGATGTTAAAATGAATTTGTGATATTTATTATCCACAAAACAGATTTGCATTTAAATTTAATAACCAATATATTTCTACAAACCAAATAGGGGAGAATTTGACACATTCCCATCAGGAGGCATGTCTATTCTAAATTAAATGGATATGGGAACCAGAAGGACAAAATGTAAGAGTTAAAGTATCTCAGTTTGTGAACGTACAAATATGTCAAAAAAATACCCTGTTTGCTCTTTCTGATGGTTGATTTCCTGGCAGCATATATGGTAATTTGCTTTCCTTATGATGTCATGCCTTGCTTTCAGAAGATAATGATTCATGCAGAAACTATTCTGTTAGTCCAGATTTAAAAATCATTGGGTGTGGCTCTAAGAGATGAGATAAAAAGGTGACCAAGGGTCAAAGACTAAATAACTGTGTTTTTTCCACCAATCACAACTTTTGTAATTAAATTGTAAAACTTCGGGTAATATGAGGAGGGACTGTCACATGACTATATATACTTAAAACATTAAAAACATGTTTCTAAGGATTTAAAAGATTTAGAAGGATTTAAATTAGAAGAAAAAATAAATTGTTAAGGATATGCAAGCTATTAAATTTCTTTTCAAAACATGTTTCATAATATAAGGTTCATGTTACATATTTGCCTTTTTAGATTTTAAAAAAGAACTAGTTCTTTTGGAATTAGCCAAATAGTTAATATATATGACTAATGATAGTTTTTGATTGCATGTAAAAATCTGTGTGTTTATAAACATATATATAATTTTTAAAAAATTCAAAAGAAATTAAATCATCAACAAAGTTTTAAATGATATTTAGAACTCCAAATTAAATTCTAGAGCATAGAGAAAAGATTCAATAAAAAGTTGGTTTGGCGGTATCTTGACTTTAAGAAATTTGGTTTTTCTATAAAAGCAGCAGGATCAGTTTTCAGTAAGGAAAGACATTTTTTGCTTTGTTGTGTTGTGTGTTAGTATTTGTTTTCTTGCTTAACTCAAGTCAGAGCTGTTAGCCTGGAAAAATAATATAAAGAGGTCTATGCATTTGGGGAAAGGACACAAAATATAGTGTTTCTTATTCAACCGTGTTTATTTACATGAGATTGCTCAGGCTAGTAAATATGTATCTTAAGAAATGAAAAGTAAATAAAATTTAATTCATCAATGTTAAAAGTTCTCATGTTAATTCTTTTACTCATATTCTTTCTTATACATTAGGTTGCTTCACAAAATATTGTTTATTAATAACTTTTATGAGAATAATATGCATTCCTTTGGAACTTTTTCCTATAAATGGCAGAAAGCATTTAGCTCATAAATTACAACAAAAGTATACATCCTTATAGCATTCATTAAAGGAAAAAAAAACCTTTTTAAGAGTATTAGTTTTCAGAAGAAACTGAGGTTTTGTATTAAAAAAAAACAATATTTTGTATTCAGTAGACAAATTTGTTTCTAGTGATTCCAAGCATTTTTATGAATGTTACTTCAATTCTCAAAATATTTTTGTGGATACTGTTGGTGTTGGTTATTATTTTAGTTTACATATGACCCAATAGAAAACAAGAAACTCTCCATAATAAGGCTAACATACCCAAGCTGAAAAAAGACTTGCCAGAGTTTCATCAAAAACCAATTATCAGGAGCTTTTCTAACCACTTCTGGTTTGGCACCACCTGATTCAAATAGATTTTTGTCTTAAAATTCTTGATATGTCTCATTTTATCTTTTAACAGTTCTTTGGTCAGAAGAAGGAACCAATAGAAACCACCAGGAGAATGAGCAAACCAGACATGGATGCCAATTGAAAGCCTTGAGTTTGCTGCTTTCTCAATATGCCTAGAGGTGGTAGGTAAATCCTTCTCAAATCCTGAATCCTAGCTCTGCAATTTTTGTGTTGTGAGCTTTCAGGCTGTAATTAATTTTTTTTTTCCAGACTAGGTCCAACTTAAAAACCATGCTCTGGATCTGGAGATGGATTGTGTTCACCTTAGAGACAGGACTGTATTGGTGGATGAACTGGGTCTGACTTAGAAACTAGACTGAATTGGATTTAAACTGGACTGGATCTGGTGTGAGAACTCAGTTGAATAAAATTTGTTTTAAGACTGAACGAGTTGGTTAACTTTACCAAAAGTAATCTTAAATTATAGTGGCCACAGTGGAAAACTTTTAACTATCTGAGATAAGTTTATGTGTTTATGAGGGGCCCTAGAGAAAAAGGGTCTGCCAAGTACTCACTATTTAGGGTAGAAGAAAAATTATTTTTTCTCCTCTACAATTTCTGGTGACCAGGATGAGACCCAGTCACGCAAGAGCCTACAGATGGTATCCTGGGAACACTGGCACATCTGGGGAAATTTGTAGAAGCCAGCAAAGGTTAAGCTCTCCTAGATCTTTATCTGTGGTGCCTGGTTGAGAGAGGAAGGTAAAATTTCACATTGTTCCTTACTTTCTAAATTTAGATTGACAGAAAAGAATATTGATTATTGATTTTTTTTTTCTCCCACAGACAGCTATTGCCTTCTTATTTATCTCATTTTGTGTCCTGAGAATTTTGCTAGGCCAGAGGCAGGAGAGTAAGAAAGTGCTGCATTAGGCAGAGTGGTCGCCATACTCCGTTATTGTCTGGGAACATGTGGGGAGAACATGGCCTCAGCATTTCTACTACAGCAAATCTCATGGTATAGCAGCTGGATGCTGTCAGCTAACTACACTCCTCACAGTAGACTCTCTCTTGTGTGAATGGTATACCTCAATGGCTCTAGTGACCACATTCTATCTTGGGGGCTTGTACTGTGGCTTCTCCAGCTCATCGTACTAGAATGGTATAGGTAATTTTGTTAACAAAAACAAAATGCAACTGAGTAAATTTGAAAATCTAATTGGCTTTACTAAGGAATTCACAGAGTGAGCAATATCCCATCTAGTAATAGAAGGGCATTCAGATGGGTTGTAAAAAATGGGAGGTTTGTATAGTGAAAAGGGTAGGGCAAGGGAACTATTATCAAAAGAAAGAATTATTTTTAGACCATGCCGTCTTCTTTGGGGAGAAAGAAATGATAAGGTTATTTGTTATGCAGATTGCTTCTTTTTTCTATGGTGGAGAGAGTGGGG